>VXCM01001863.1:168429-197841 GCA_014773175.1 Lucifuga dentata
GGGGGGGGGGGGGAATTTTAAATACCAGCTCAGCTTGTAATCACTGGGATTTGAACTTTGAAGACTTCTTGTGCTAAGAGGTGAAGAAGCCAGACCACTCGTTCGCTCGTTTCTTTCTTCCCTGCTGCACTCTGTCACTCACTTCTCTCTGTCAGGCGGCAGGTAGAGGACTCAGGAGCAGACATGACAGCCGAATCAGATAGTCCTTCTCAACTTTAATAATAAACATAAAAATACCCACAAGGGGAAACAAGGTCCAATAATCCAAGCGAAGAATAACTAAAAATCACTAGACAAGCTAGGAAAAATCACCAGTAATATTTTGGCAGGGAAAAAAAACAAGAACTTAATCCAGGAGCGAGTAACAGGAAACATGACAACATGACAGTCTGGCAAACTGGGAGTGCAAACCCAAGCGATTAAATACAATGACATAACTGACAGATCAGAATCAGCTGAGCAGGCAGGGAGGAACACAGACAGGTGATAGGCCAGCAGAAGCAGGTGACCACAAGTGCGGGAAGCAGAGAGGCATAAGGATAGGTGGAGGAAAATTCAAACAACTGAAACCACGCCCTAATTAAGAACGCCTGTAAACAAACACACGTGGACTCAGCACACATCAGCATACCCCACACAGACAAGGCGAAAATAAAAGCAGAGACAATAAGAAAACTAAGAGCGTCCTGGAGCCGTCCTGACACTCTCAGTGGTTTTCTCTGATCCATAAGCTGGTTACATACAGTGACACCAGCCAAACTGTACCAGTATCCTGAAGAAATCTGCCAAAAAACCATTGAATGTGTTGTCCTCAAGACTCACCACTCAATAACAAGAGTTGGATAAATAAGTTGGAAAATTACATGGTACTTTCTAAACTTATGAGGGCTACCATCCAGTAGTCATATACATTTATATTAGCAATGAAATTTGTGATTAGTTTCCTATTTGCAGTGCTTCCTTCTGCACTCAAACAATACAGAATCAATCTCTTGCCAAATGGAAATTATCAAAAAAAAAAAAAAAAAAAAANAAAAAAAAAAAAAAAAAAACTGCACAGAAAGGAATTCATTAATTTTAACTCTTGCCTGCCAAAGGGATTATGATGTCAATGTGAAGTGCCTTTAAATTTACTCAGTTGCCAGTTCAGTAGGTACACCTGTACAGTCCAGTGCCATCCAATACAGCAGCCCTTCCAACATCAAATTGCACTGAAATATGCAGGTGTGCGTAATAAACTGACAGCTCAGATCATTTGTGTGCAGACTGGGTGAACATGTGCTCCAAATTATGTATACACCTTTCCCAGATATGACCACCCAGAGAACACGGCCCATACCACCCACACACTATTGAGTGGATTTATCACTCAGCTGATGCCAGTGTGCTTCGTGAATAAAAGGGCTTACAGTATTGGCATCGTAACCTTGTTTGGATGGGAAACAAAACATCAGAAACACCTTTATAAATAGGTATAGGCATTGAAAGAGGAAAGGTGATGCCTGCAGGTAATCATGATGTAAAACAAATTGTGAAGAAGGAACTTGGAAGGAAATGTTTGTGTGTTGTAAAGATGAGCCTAGGATCATCAGCAGTGTATTGTGGGATGTGAACATAAGGTAAGCAGTGGTGTCAGCCAGAGGATACAGAGTCAATCCTTTCTGCTCGTAAGAGTGCTGATGAGATACTTGTGTCCAGGACATTTGGATACAAGATGAAGGTCAGTGTACATTTAAAGGGCTGCTGTATTTTAATTCAGACACACTGGCATGACTCCAGCCCTCCCAGCATTTCCTTATCAGTACTGTGCCACCTAGGCAGCAGATAATACCAAATGGTATCTATCATCACACACTTGACAGACCCTTGATGTGGGCCTTTCATGTGAGATTAAAGAAAGGATGGCAGGGAGAAGAAAAGGACAAGACAGATTTGGCCCAAGATTTTTGGAAATTTTCAACAGTGTAATGTGCAATTGATAATGCATCATCTAAGCAGTGTGTGTGGTCAGGTGGTGACACACATGCAAGCATGTTCACACACCCGCGCCCACACACATACTGTATACACACACAAACACACCCTTCAGCTCAGTGATTGGAGCCTTTCGTCTTCATCAGGTCAATCAGTGGAACTGTGAGACCTGGAGGCTGTGAGGCTGGATGTCCTTCTACTTCCAGACCTCAATGCGGCCTGTTCCAGTAATTCCTGAGCAAATACAGACCTTCAGAGAGAGAGAGAGAGAGAGAGAGAGAGAGAGAGAGAGAGAGAGAGAGAGAGAGAAGAGTAGTATCTGGGAACTCTGTGTGGGGTACAAAATGAAAATTAGGGGGTATGACCTCACAGTTATTTACTGTAACACATATTAAACATTATCTGTCCAGGTCATTAATCCAGCCATCAGCTCTGAGGCACCTTTAGGAGTCTACTAGGACATTGCAAACTGTTTGTGTGTGTGTGTGTGTGTGTGGGNGGGGGGGGGGGGGGTGGTGATATGTACTGACATGGGATAGAGTTAGTAAAGAGTTTTGTTGTCAGCATCACATTAGGACATTAGGGCCCACCTGTGATGGTATGCATGTCTGCATATCATGCTTGCCTGTATCCATGCACATACACTCACACACACATACAAAAGCAAAACCCACCACAGGCCGAGCCCACCACAGAAGGTGCACAGATGTGCCGCTGGCTACAAGCAGAGCTGGGTCTTGCATTCAGAAGTGATAGCTCTCTGCATATGGCAGTAATAGTGGAATCTGACATCATTTCCATTCTGAAATATATGACCGGAGAAGGAAGACTGATTGCAATTTCCACCTATAAAAAAGGGATCATGAATATTCCTTTTAGACCAAAAAGGAATATTCATGATCCCTTTTTTATTCTAATAAGGCTACATATGGACACTGATAAGAGTTCCACTTCACTCATAGGTTGTGTGACAGCTAGTGACTGATTTTATTTGCAATGGGGATTTCTTAAAATGTGTGTTTTGCCTCAAAGCTGATGATTCAGCACCACATCAGTAACAAGACCATCAGCTCCTTCCTTATCATGGATATGCCAAACACGTTTTTCACACACACACACACACACACACACAGTTTTTTGTCAGCAAATGTTTTCATGATTGCACTTTAGCTGGTGTTGTCATTCAGAATTTCACCAACACATTTGTATGATTTCATACCAAATGTTTTTTCAAGTAAAATGAATGCAATAAATACATCTGTCTGGTGCCAAAGCAGGGTTTACTTTCTCAAGAAAACCGATGTTGTAAATTAAACCTATAACACATCAGGCCTGCCAATACCAACAAGCTGCTTTTACCATAAAGCCTTCTAATCCATCATTAACAGGAAGCTGCCCCAGCTTTCTTGGTTTATCCAGAGTACAACCACAAAATCTGCTCTGACTTGGTGCCACTAGGTTAGATACTGCCATTAACACACACACACACTCAAACACGAACCATGCACACACGCTCACACACACACACACACACCCTGGAAAGTGTTTGGAAACTGTTTAACTTTCTGACAACAGCATGCCCTTTTCTCCACCTTATAAAATTTGTTTATCTCATTTTAATACCCTACAATAAAAATCATTTTTGTAGAAATCCTCCAAGCTAGAAAACCATTGCTTGTTTATTCCCAAAACTTCCTTTTGATCCAGTGTCATGACAAGGACATAGTGTTGCTCTTACTGTAAGGGACCCACTTTTCCTTAGAGACACATATCACTATTGGGAGGGTGGTGGTGGAAATATGGTGAAGTGGGAGTATAGCAGGGGTGTCCAGCAATGCCTCACCAATTCCCTGAGTGCTTTCATCTCCTCTGATAAGTGCCATACCTAATCAGGTTAAAGCAGCGCATGCCACGGAAGGAGAGGAAATTCCGGCCAAAATGGTAACGTATCTGTTCCGCTCTCATGCGTCGCATTCCTCCAGCTAATTAGAAGTAAATATCTGACCCCGGAGAGAAAACGTTCACATTAGTCTAACTAGTCAGTCAGTGTGGTCCATCTGCACTCTCTCTTTCTCCTCACCCCCACCCTCCTACCCCTTGCTTTCCCCCCTCATCCTAATTTGGCACACAGATGACAAAAAACATAGGGGAGTTCTCAGTGGGTTTCTTTCTTTCTTCTGCAGTTCCCCCTTTTCTTCTCCAGCATTAGGCCCCATCATTACTGACAGGATATCAGTTGTTCTCATACCAGATTATCTACTGCCAATGACCTCTGGGTCATGGCACAATGCTCTCTGCCACTTTCTCTCTTTGCCTTGCCTTTGTCTTGCCACAGATCCTCCTCAATGAGCTTTCAGGCTTTGCTGACTCCATATCAAAGATACTGTTGATCATAGCCCCATTTTGAAGAGTAAAAGAAACCCCCACAGCATGTTATTTTCTATGATCAATTCCAAGTTAAGTAATGCAGTGACTTTTAAGAAGCATCATTTTTGAACAGGAATTTTTTCAGGTTATTAAGCATTTGATCACTAAATATCTCATCAAAATCATCAGTTCTCATCTGATAATTATTATTAAGGCATGTTTTAAAGCTAGAAGCAGATGTGGAAGGCAATGAGGTAATCTATTCATAAGACATAGTGTCCCCATTCAGTAGTTACTCTACTCTTCTATTAGTCCTTGCAGTTTAAGGTTAAAACACAGGAGCACATTGCAGGTAATTGTATGTAATACTACGCCTAAGAAAGCATGCCAAATGATGCTGTTATTAGTTGCTTTAGATTAAAGAGGAAACAAGTGTGGGATCCAATAATGCCTGATTTCATGAGTACCTGAACTGACTGCCAGAACTTATGAGTTTTGTTAAATTAATCACTCTGCTGGGAAAACATGTTGCAATACATGTTTATTTCTTGTGAAAATGTTCAAAGAAATAGTAACTTATCCAAGAATGATTTTCATGTCATTGTCAGCTTCACGTCGTAATCAATTTCGGCAAGATTTTCCATGCTGTGCTCTGACAGTTAAATCAAAACAGTCCTTTGTAATTTGGTGACTTAAATGCACAGTGTATGTATTTAAAACCAGGAAAACAGATTCACTTTATGCCTCATCATCTGACATACGCAGCTTGCCACACACAGCGCAGCAGGAAGCAGCCTGTGTAATACACTCCAAGTTGTTTACATTACATTACAGAAAAAGGAATGTGCTTGAGATGCACATCATGATCGTGACCCATCATCCTGACCTGTGTGCAAGTGGATGTCAAGTGGTGTTCCAAGTTACAAACTGGACTGCAGTAGGTGGAGTTTGGCAGACAAGTCCAAGATTGTGATTGAACTATTGTGGACAGAAGTGTGTGTGTGTGTGTGTGTGTGTGTGTGTGTGTGTGTGTGTGNGTGTGTGTGAGAGAGAGAGAGAGAGAGAGAGAGAGAGAGAGAGAATTAGGAGAAATATTACCACAACAGTCATATTCTCAACACTTCCTTTATATTACGCTGCATTTGCACTTCATGGGCATATGTAAAGTCAAGCTACACTCTATAACCGTGAACATGATGTCACATCATCTGGAACATAAGATTTAAAACCTTGTAGGAGTGACAAATGTTGCCTTGGGCCTACATCAGCTCGCTACACACACACACACACACACACCAGCTGTCATGGTTGTTTGTAGATGCTTTGTAAAGCACCAAAAAAAGGCTGCAGTGACTTCACTGTGATCATAGCAAGGCAGCAGCCAATCAGGTGGGTGGTGGGTGGTAATGTGGTGATGATGTTGCTGGAATATGTAACTATAGTAGCAGGAGCATTATGGACACTAGAGTGTAGTTACCCCTATAAAGAGCCCATAATACCACTGTTGACTGTAAGGGATTCTGGAGAGGTTAAAGTGTGTTTGTGTGTGTGTGTAACAGCTAGCATTTATACCAGATTTTTTGTCTATTTACTTTTTTTTTTTTTTTTTTTTTTTGTCTTTTACTAAGGCCCATATTTACTCTGCAGAAGGCAATTAACTAGCTGATCAGAAACCATATTTATTCCAGTGTGGTCAACCACAGTACTTCCACTTTGAAGTGTTTGCTGAACAAAAACAACAACATCTAAATGCTTCCAGATATTAAGAGAAGGACTATTCTGGAGTTAGTATGACATTTTTAATTTGTTCATTCTGTTAAAGTGGTGGAAATGATGTGGGCTGAAATAATACATACTGTATGGGTAGATACCACCTCTGTATGTCACAGTTCTGCATGTCTGGTCCTCAGCTACTCACCTGCCATTTCTGCCTGCCTGGTCTTCAGCTCCTCACCTCCGTTCATCAGCCTGATTCATTTCAGGTTTGGACGCTGCCACCAATTAGCACCAATCAGGCATGGATTTAAGCCCCAGTCTCACATTCACCCTTTGCCAGATTGTTCTTAGCTATCCTCAATGCAAGACTCTCCAGCGTTTATTTGTGGACTGACATTCTGTTACCGACTCGGCCTGTCTTGGACTATTCTGCTCGTCGCCCCCCTGGTTATCACTTCTGCCTTCTGTCCCCGACTCCGATTCCAGTCTCTGCGTTTGGACTCTTTGTTTGACTGTGTCAGTGTAGGCACTTTGTCCTGCCAGTTTTTCTGCCTGCCTCTGTGTTGGACTGAGAGCTCTATTAAAGAACTTTACTTGTCGGAGTTGTACTGTGTGCTGCATTTGGGTCCAAACCCCACCCGTCACACTGTAGTGCTTAATTGATTCCATTCCATTTATTTTTGTCTCCAGTTCTTAATTGCAACCAATTGCAGCCATAGCTACTCATCAAGAGTATGTACATCCCACCTAATAACTAATGGCATGAAATTACATGTACATCAAAACAAAAACTCCTTCAAACACTGTATCAGTTAAACACAAATAATGTCAAACTCAAAGCAAATGTTTGCTGAATTACAGTGAGCTTCAACATCATGGAATTTATCAAAGATCTACGTTGAGAATAACAGCTCATCTCAGTGATAAAAATTAGTAATAGTATGAAAAAATTAGGATAATTGAGAAATTGAGTCATTTTGTTAACACACATTGTCTTACACTTGCATGAAGTACATTTTCTACATCCCTTTCATGTGCTCCTTTACTGAAACATTTCTAGCTTCTTACAATTTATGATATTCATGTGTTTTGCAAATACTTACTGTTGCTTACTGCATAAAAATAAGAGAAATCTTCCAGATTATTTTATAAGTTAGTTTCAAACAAAATCACAGATTCACTGCTAATTAACTGTTAGTAGTAAGAGTAACTTACTCAGACGGCGAGTAAAACATAAGGCAACAGTTTCTTTGAGTTTAGTATTTTCTTTAGCCAAATCAATACGGAAACACAATAAAGTCAGTAGTTTAACTCTGACCGAACTCTCTCTCTGAATTCCCCAAAATTCAGCCTGCCATGTTTGGCATCGTCTGTACAACTAAAAATAGTTTTCTTTAGGCTTTAACAGTTTTCCACAGCAGCATGGGTCTGCAATGATGCATCTGGTAGATTTCTCTCTCTCACACACACAAATCTGTGTGTGTGTGTGTGTAACTATCTATTGCAGTAATAAAAATTCAACACAACTCTGCAACAATCCCAAAAAATAATAATAACGTACAATGATTTCAACCAGAACTTCTTTCATAGTATACACACACATGCACACTCTTCAGCAGTCTGTATTTAGGGCTTGTTGTAGACAGACAGCATGATGAAGTGTGCTGAAACTACAAGAGAAAGGAAAGTGCTTCCAGGGCAGTGAAGTGTGACAGAAGATATCAGAGAGTTGCTGCAGGGTCAGCCACGACTGACAACCACCACACCTCTTGACATCCACCCAAGACCCCAGGAGGTGTACTCAGCAGATATGGGTCAGTGAGATACATTGTGCATTCATCACTCCAGTTTTTGTGTGCAGCATGTGAGTGCGTGTGTGTGTGTGTGCGCTGTAGGTGCAAGCATCCACGAATTACTGTACAGTGATACAACTGAGAGTCGTTAAGTTTTTGTGCATGAACTCTTTCTGTCTTTGCACACTGTGATTCCTGAAGAGGGACTGCTGACTACCCAGGTGGTCCTGAGCCTCAAGGAGAAGAGTCGGTGTGTTCAGGCAGTGAGCAGGTAACCTAAACCTTCACACCCGCTGCCTACAGCTGCCTGTTCTTCTCCCTCAGGAACCCGGGCTTCTCTTACATGCTGTGCGCTTTGTTCCCCACCCTCCAGAACATTAGCACTACAGTGACCTCCACAGAGAAACTCGAGTCCATAAAAACTTAATGGAGTAGATGGAGTAAGATGAGGGAGGTGGGCTATAAGGCTCACTGAGTAAAAGAGAATAATTTTCTCAGGTTCACACTCAAAATTCTTAAAATGTGGGTCTTCATAGTGCTCAGATGGACCTGGCATGGGGTATCATTTTAAAGCCAGGATTGGGGTTTTTGATAGATCAAGCATTTTTCAAAAGGATCCCTCTATCAGTAGCAGAGAGAGAGAGAGAGAGAGAGAGAGGAGGGGACAGCCATGGCATGTAATAATGGCCTGTCATTTTTCATCAACATTCCCTACAATGCATGACCCAGACTGGAGCCAGAACACACACTTAGGGAGCTGACACACAGCACAGAAATACATCACTTGGGTCAGAGGGTCGACCAGCATTATGATTACTGAGTCCAGGAGAGCCTCCTGTGTGTGTGTGTCTATGTGTGTGTGTGTGTGTGTGTGTGTGGGTGTGTNGGAGAGCCTCCTGTGTGTGTGTGTCTATGTGTGTGTGTGTGTGTGTGTGTGTGGGTGTGTGTGTGTAGCTACATTTTAGACAGGGGATTACACAGTTTTTTGTAGGAAAAAGAAAGCAGACAGGGCATGTTGGATTTCTCCCTTTCATCTCAATTTTTTCGTATTGCGCTTGTACTTTTTTCTTGCATCAGGATGTATTTCTTGAGAGAAAGTCAAGCACTCAGGCCCTTGAGTTGAGAGCCCTCTGGGAGAGGATGGCTGCGCCACATAGACCCCCACACCCCAAACCCAATCTTAGCCCACTTCTCAAATTAGATCCCAGGTCTAATCAGAGACAGCTTGGCATTGTGGGTGGAAACTAGCCACAAACCTCATCTTCAAATGACTGTTGGTTGCTGTGAGAGGCCCCCCTGTTCTGTTGACTGGGAAGCATGGAGCACTGTACTAGGCTCTCTCTGCTCTCTCTCAATTCTCTTGACCACACAATGGAAAATAGGAGAGACCACACAACAGTAAATGATTCCCAACACAGCGGCTGACCTAAACCCAGATTAAAGTGAAAACCTACTGGAATAATACATACTGTCTCACAATGTCATCTGAAGAACAAAATTCATTGCTATAGAGTGGCTCTTTCTTTTGCATGGTGGGTCAAGCAGCCAAACCAAGCCAAGCCAAGGTGTGGAAAAGTGAGACTCAGCTTTGATACACTGCAAAAAAAAAAAAAAAATTCCCCTACTAGAAACAAGCAAAATATTCTGTAAGCTCGTAGATTTTTTTTTCTATTAAGTAAAAAGAATCAGCAATCCAGATCTATCTCAGAACTAGCAGAAAAATTAGGAGTTTTTTGATTTGTTCTGTTTGACATCATGAAAGACTGTGCAGTTGGAGTTGCTGGAATACATGAGAATGACTTGCTTGAGGAAGGCCATGGAATGCTAAAGAATTTTGCTGTGAAAAATGTCAACTTGGGTGTCACAAAAGTTGACAAGAATAAAGAGGATGTTCTAAAGTTGCCAACCCAGCCCAATTTCTGCATCCCACAGTCTTCCCTCCTTCTGGTGGTGTCTGGATGCCTTCTTCCTCATGACCCTTTTTTTTTTTTTTTTTTTNTTTTTTTTTTTTTTTTTTGACATCCTAAAGGCATTCTCATTACTTTCATACCATATTGATAGCCTCTGCTATGCTTCCACTGACTTTTATTCTTTGTTTTGAAGTTGCAGCACATAAATTGTCATTTTTCACTGGATTTTAGTTGGGACATGCCTTGCAACTGTAATAGGATCGACACCATTGTGCTAGTTAACACAAGGGAAGCTTTATCAAAGTGCTGCAGTTACTGGTGCTGATTTAGCATGTTGCTTTATAGTTAGCATGCATTTTAATGAATTATATCCATTGTTTTCAGTTGAAGGACTCAGCCAGGTGTAAAAGAAGTTTCTACAGTCAGGTGTTTTCTTGAGTCTTGATTCTTCAGTGATCCGCTCTTTTTAGTAAATTCTTGAAACCACTTGATTTGTATCGGACACAGGTTGATATAATTTTCAATTGGCAGGATTTTTTTTTTTTTTTTTTNTTTTTTTTTTTTTTTTTCACTTGTTGGATTGGTCTGATTCTTGAAATAAGCAAAGATATTTTGTTTTTCTATAACAGCAAAGATATAACTGTCCAATCCATTTTTCAGACTTCTTTCAGCTCTGTATTCAAAATAGACTGAACGACTTACAAAGGTAAACAAAGATCAATTATCTCATATCTAACTAATTTAATGCATGTGGATTCCAGAACACTTTTGCTGTGAGGTGGCACTGTTAAACCACTTAGCCACCATGCTGCCCTGAATTCTAATATGATGATAACAATTTACAAATATAGCAGCAGTTATTTGACCTTAGGACATTCACAGTTTTAGACATCAGCATTAAATTAGACAGCAATCAGTCTACGATGAGTCCTGCAAGCCCTCTGGGTTACACGCAGAAAAAGAAAGCAGTAGTAGATTTCTGGAAACCTCTTCCTTGGCAAGCCCTTGTGATTATCACTTTGTGTGGAAGTTTTTTTGCTCTCAATTGTAAGTCAGAAAAAAGTCAGTTTCCCCTTATTGCACTGGTAATGATAGATTTCTCTGGCTAAGAGCACATGTCCAGCCACTGGCCTGCTGCTTTGCTACCTACATCACTGATGCCAGAGCCAATTTAAATCTTGTCAAGGGTAAAATTGGGGCCGTAGCTAGTCATTACAAAATGACATATAAAGTCTAATTTGGGTCATGCTGTGGTGGCCTACAAGCTGTCTGAATACAGTCTTTACTGTTCCCTATAGCACATGTATCTTTGTAAAATAAAACAACAGTGCTTATTTTCATCAGTGACAAATGGAAATTTGTAATGGCAAGCATTCTCTCCCTCGGGTTGTTTTTCTTTTCTCCAACCAATAAAAACTGAGAACAGGAGAACTCCCACCAGTCAGATGACTCTGGGTGGATATGGATATTCTCGTTTATAACAAAGGAATTTTGGGCACAAGTCATCAAACTCTATCTATATGTAGACTTTCAGCAGAGTATTTCATATATCCTCTACAAATATATTATCTTCATTGTATAGCCAAGAATAAGTTTTGGCGTAGGCAGCAGCTAAATCATGAGGAATAGTCAGGCCTAGTATTGACTGAGCTAATGGTACCATCTCAGTTCATTTTCCATTAATAAAGACCCCATCTTTCTCCAATCTCCCTCACTCCATAGTGAAGTTATTAATGTTGAGTGCTCATTACAGCTGTTCAAACACTGGATGGCCAAATGACCCTTACTTTAGGAAAACACAGCAATTTCCTCTGGCAGCATGTGCTAAAATAATCTGAAAGGAAGCATAATAACGTTTGTCATAACTCATAGAACACGGAGGACCTGCTGAGAGCTGCACAGGACTTCAAACCCAAACACTATGTGTATGAATGTTTGTGTGAATGACACAAACCAAAACAGCCAGCTGTTCACACCAGGCCAACAAACGGGGAAGTGGGTCCAGTGTCTGAGGCCCTCCTCGAAGTGCTTGTTTCATCTGTTGAGGAGGTCCAGAGATCAGAGGGACAGAGAGGTGTAGGCATGGAGGAGGAAAGTCTCTTATGGGGCTGATGGCAGGGGCCAAAAATAGCGGAAAACGCCTCCGTCTCACTACCTCTCTGACTCATCTGGAGTGTGGTAATTAGCAAGAGACGGTTTGCCACCATCGTGGCTGGACATGGTGGTGACAAGGCCCAAAACAAATGCTCCTTAAGAGGGGACAGGGTGGCTTTGGGGGAGGGGTTAAGGGGTGGGTCAGAGAGCAGACGCTTTGATATGTCACACTTGGAACTCGTTCTTATTACCAAATCCTTCCAAGGAGCAAGGACCAAGAGGAAGTGAGAAAGAGGGAGAAGGAGGGGAGACAAGAGGTGAGAGGAGAGGAACAAAAGCTGTCGTATTGCCTGGATGCTCATCCTTTCCACATGCATGGCTTATTTTGGATTTCCCAGTTATGAGTTGGTTTGAAAGGTGGACCTCTTGCCCTTTTATCCCTGCTTTCTCCTTACTTTCCTAGCTTTGCTGCATTTTCTCTGTTATGGTTGGGACAATGGCACTCAGCGATGGAGGTCTACTCAGCAGCAAACACATGGATTCTGCTTTGAGCCCCCATCCAGGCAACCATAATGAGCTCAACAGGTCCATAGACATTAAATTACACTGTCTGAACATCAATTCATTAACCTCCCTTTTCTCCGCAAACAAAATGGTCCATTTACATATCATCGCATTCACAGACCCTGTTGAGCAAATAAATGCTTTCATCATCTCTGTATGTTCTGAGTCAATGTTTTCTCTGCATTTTGAGTCATATTGATTTATGTCTGGACCTGGTAGCATGAGTGTGTGTGAGTGTATATATCAGACAGATGCAGCAAGATGAAAGAGACAGGTAGACAGAGAGAGAGACAGAGAGAGAGAGAGAGAGAGAGAGAGAGAGAGAGTGTGTGTTTTTTACTGTAAGCCTATAAGGTACTAAACCACTAAACCTTACATAGTTCAAATTATAAAAGCCACATAATGGGATTGGGGGGATCAAAGATGAAGCAGCAGATATGAGATCCGGTTCCTGGCTAGTCGAAGAGGGGGGATATCATACCAGACATGGTGAGCACATACATTTCCTCGGGCCCTAGGCGTGTCCTGAGGTTCTGCTGGGTGGACTCATTACTCACCGTGAGCCTTGAGCTGAGGGTTGATGGAGAAGCCTGTGTCACACCCACTACCCACTGACCATTGTGTAATCCCTCCTGGGGTTGTGGAATGTGTGTAATGATGACTGGTTGGATAGAGCTTCACCCTCTGACACACACACACAGACACATAAAATACTGCTGTGATGTAAGTGAAGTAACCCTCCAACAGCTTCTGTCCGTAACAGGAAGAAGTTAGAGCCAGAGGTCAAAAGTAATTAAGTACATTTACTCAAGTATTGTGCACATTACTGCCAACACTTTTCAGAAGCATACTACTAGAGTGTTACATTTTTTAATTGTTTTTCATACCTTCCAGTACACTATAAAAAGAAACTCATAGAGACTACAAACATGCTTGAGATAGGTAATCCATTATAGCAAACCACATGCCATTGTTATTTTTTTTTGTCGTAGTTACTTAATGTAACAGAGAGCTACATGGAAGAAAATGTACGTCTCCGCTGGGCAACATAGTCTCAGGAGAAAAAAAAAACTTCTTTTACTAGAGAAATTAAAACAACCACACCTTCTACATTTCGGCATATGTATTAGCAGGCAAACATTTTAATTTTAAGATGGTGTATCCTGAACATTTTATCTTGAAAGATTAGAGAATTTGGCAAAATAACATGAATATTAAAATATGGTTTTGTGCTTTGGAAAATGGTTTGCAGTAATGTAATGTGTATGCGAGTAGTATTTATTGGGCTAAAACATGCAATACTACCAGTATAGTCCTCCATTTACAATTTTAAGGTATTGTACTTTATTTGCATATTATCCTTTTGGAAGACTTTCTACTTTTACTACATTTCAGAGGAAACTATTGTAATTTTGACTCCACTTAATTTATTGATGGCTATTGTATTAGTTACTAGTAATTACTGTACTGGTTACTTTGCATAATCACATTGTAAATCCTACATGACCAAGCTTTGTATCAGATGATAGGCATATATATTGAGTATTACCATTAGAAAACACCATGAAGATAGCNCACACACACACACACTTTTGAGTGAAAAAATTTGGTGAACACACATGTAACCATTCTTCACAATTAGTACTTCTAGTTTTGATATCTGATTATATTGCACTGCAAATGTTTGTTCAGCTTAAGCAGAATTTTGAATGTCAGACTTTTACCAATGCAGTATTTTTCCATTATTGTATTACTGCTTTACTTAGGATTTGATTACTTCTTTGAACACTTAATGGCACTATCAGCTTCCACAAAATTTTGTTGCTGCAGGTTCATACTTCTTTGATCTTAATGCAGAAGGACTAAAACATGCAGCCACACATTCATTTTGTAAAAAAAGATGAACCAATCCTTAAACTGAATCAAACTGAGGAATTGTACATCTTTCTGACATGTTTACACTTCACCAGCAGGATTAGTCTCATAAACGTTGATCATTTCAACCCCTTGATGTCATCTCCTTATCAGGAATATTCATAAATCCCTCTGAATGACATCATCTTGTACTGCTGCAGCCAAACAGACACAGAGAGAAGCAGGACCAAGCGTAGCATCTTGATCCAAGCCCTCAGCAGTCACTCTCTTGAGCCAGCAGACCTGGACACCAGCAGAGAAAAATATGCCAAAGCCCCCCCCCACTCCCCGATCTTGTCCCCCCCCCTATTATTTCTGCTCCTCTCCTTGTTCTTGAAAGCTTGGGTTACATCATCCTCAGTGTTCACATTTCAATAATACCTCTGAAATCTGCCACTGGCTACAAGACACAGGGGGGCTGGAGCAGACAGAGAGAGAAAAATAGCAGAATGTCTCATAAAGAATAACAGCACACATGTAGAAATCACTGAAGAACTGATGAAACAGTCGGAACTGCCAATCGGATGTAAGTCTCTGTATATCCTCTATGGCTATTGTAATCCTTCCATGTAGATGTGTACTAGTAAGAGTTTGTATTGACTCAGTATGGTCAGCCGAGCTTTCTTTTCAACCCCCCCCCCCCCCNCCCCCCCAACATTCAGTCAGTGGGGGGGCTCTGAGACCCATACAGGCCCAGCCATAGCAGACATTTTTGTGGTGAAATCATTAAACCCACGTGCAGCTCTCTCTCTGTGGTCACTGGGGGTCGTGCTCCTCTGCCTTTAGCTGAATAAATCATAAAGTTTGCCAGAGGACCACACAAGAAGCCAGCCCAGTGCAGCCAGCCCATCCAGCCTATGCAGCCAGCGCAAAACACATGCACACGAACAGGCCCAGACCCTTGTTATTTTTCAGAAAAACACCAGCAGAGACAGAGACAGAAACAGAGGGAAAGGAGAGAGAAGCAAGGACACACAAAAACAAGAAAGAGAAGATTGCAGAGGAAATAATGTGGAAAAAGATCACGAAATGTATAAAATGAATGAGAAAGAAAAGTACAGATAAGCAGAAATAAACAAAGGCAGACAAAGAGGGAAAGACTGAAATAACAGACTATAGCAAAGGAAAAGCTGAAGCAGAAAAAACAGACAGAATCTGAAAAAGATGTCAACAACATTTGCTAGTAACATCAGTTCAGAAGGAGCTGAAAAAAAACAACATTTTTCTCTGTAGACTCAAGAGCATCATAAAGCAGATCCTTCTCTCTCTCTCTCTCTCTCTCTCTCTCTCTCTCTCTCTCTCTCTCTCTCTCTGGATGTTCTAGCCAGGCTGATCCTTCAGACAAGACCTGACTACCAGAGGAGGAAGCACTGTCCTGTCTGAGGATCACATACTGTCTGGGGAACAGTGAAACAGGCCCGGCCGAGAGTGTGAGTGTGTGTGTGTGTGTGTGTGTGTGTGTNGGGGAACAGTGAAACAGGCCCGGCCGAGAGTGTGAGTGTGTGTGTGTGTGTGTGTGTGTGTGTGTGCATGCATTTGCATGTGCGTGTGTGTGTGTTTATATCTGTTTTGGGGGATACACCAATTAATATCATAAATTACTAGAACAGATCACTATTAAAATAGTCAGTGGAATTTTGAAACAAGTGTCCATGAGTGGACAGAGAGTAAAAGTTCCACCAGAAAAACAGTCCTCTGTCTTTTCTCCACTAGTCATTACATATATGAAACCATGCCTTTACTATGTAGCACCATCAGCACATCCTTTCCACATAGAAGTAATTTCCAAACTTTTCCAACCAAATTTTTTGAAATTTTGTACCAACATTCATACATCAAATTCAATAAATCAACAAAACTAAACCACCAAACCATCTAATTGTCTGTTACCATCCTGCTGTTATGTAGGTTGTATGTTATTTCTTAACCTCCATGAAGCCTCTGTCACCTGACTAAAGGTGGGGGTCGACATGCATGTCATGGTGAGAAATGTAAGTGGCAGAGCAGCCTGGAGGAAGAGGAGAGGAAGAGGGTGGAGGCTGAAACTCTACCCTCACCGTTAACGGAGGCCAGAGCACCTCTCGACCCCAGGCCACACATTTTAGTGTGAACTTTAGCCTTATGACCACACCAGTGGTAATGGGTACCTCCTCTAGCCAGACACATGGACACACACACACACACACACACACACACACACACACACACACACACACANCACGCACACGAGATCCTCGCACACCCTCTGGCTGGGAGGCAGCCATTACCTGGAGATTGTATCAGTATCAGTGGTGGGGGATTCTTGCTCCCTGGGGTAAAGCACAGAGGGCAGGCGCCTGATCTCTCTGTGAAATGTTAATGTGGAACAAAACTGGTTGAACTCAGCGTAGTGATATGTGGAACGCTGCTCATTGGTTAAGAAATTCTATCCCCTCTATCAATTGGCATGTGATCAAGCCTGAAACACATCAGACAGCTTCAAGGCTTTGCAGCGCTTTGTAAGCACACATTGATGGTTCCACAGTTCAGTGAAGCATGAGATACAGTACATCTGTAGCATATGCCCTCTTCAGACAAGAGACAAAAATCCCACATTCAAGCTACAGTAACAGCATTCGTTAGTGATTTCAATTCTGGTATTTCAATTCTGAAGACAGTAAATTGGCCAAAGAAGGCTGTTTGCACCTTATCAAAGTCGAGAAGCGAGGGATCTGGAAATGCCTTGCTTTGTTGAGCATTTAGTTTATCTGTCCTGTAATTGCACATTGTAAAACTGTCTCTCTGGGCTTCTTGCTATCCCCAGTGGCCAATGCAACCATCTGGCCCTCCCAAAGATCTGAGCAGGAACTTTTGTGAAACATCAGAGGAAATGTGCCCTGATAATGGATATTTAGTTTCGCATGAAACTGGCTAATTCTTCAACATTCCCAGCATTGTCTGATGTACCTGTCACACTGTGACTGGGAATGTTGCCACAGCCTTCAGGCTTAACCATGCTGTTCTGCAGTATGATGTTCCCAATTCCAGTAAAAGAAATCAAATGAAATATTTAATGAGAAGACTAGCAAACCAGACAAAGTTAACAAGCATTGCACTCTGCTTTGTGGTACAGGTGGAAAGCATGCAGACCGCTATGTCACTTGACCTTGTATAAATGGTTCATTGAATCAGAAATTCTGGCATCTCTTTACCAAAGTGCAGGTGGATGGAGCACACAGCCAAGTCTTTGTGCATAGAACATTGCAATTTCTCTATGGGGAGCACACCTGCCATACTCCATCAGAAATATGTCTTTATTATCAGTTTATGTGTTAATAAGATAATTTTTTTTCATTATTTTACCTCTGTATCTCTGGTATCCTGTCACTTTGGGTCTTGTGAGGGTAATCAAGACATATGTTTTTTGTCTATCTCCATTGCTCCAGTCCAGGCCTTTAATGATAAATCACTCTATTAACACATATGAGCAGGTGGCTGGCAGCTTCTTACCATAAGCAACTAAGGCACACTGTCTGATTGTACAGGATGAGAGGGTGTATGGCTACATCCAGCATCTCTGCCTACCCTGAGGGAGGAACTGGCTGGAGACAAACCCACTGATATTCAGACGAGGAGGTCTGAAGAGGGTCACCTCTCTCAGGGTACCCCCTTTGCACAGATCCCTCTTTATGCTCCTGTTTATTATGGTCCCAAGTAATCCATGCCTTGTGTGCTACAGCAGAGCTGCCATATGTCAACATCTTACTGGTGGTTTCCAGGGTTCCAAACAACAGATAGGGTGCAGTGAACCTACCATGTAAACTTTATAAAACACATTCAGCAGAACTATAATTATTTACAAAACCAGGGCATGGGAATATTTTAGCAGGGGAAAGGGGCAATTTTTTTGTTGACATCACACAATTTTGTTGCACATGGCCTTTGTGGTAAAAACTTTTATTAGGAATTACATTTTACAAGTACCACGTTATGGTGGCACTTTAAAAACCATCGTATAGCTTGCAATCATAGCAACTCTCATTTGCAGGGAGCGAGACAATAAGAATTCTGTATAGAAATGTGTTTCATTTGTTCAGCTTTTTCCCAGCATGGCAATCACACAGGTTTGTTTATGTCAACATTTCACCTTCTGTATTTAATGCCTTAATGGTCTACTGGAAGTTCTGCAAAATTTAGTCCACCTTTCCGTAGAGCAGGCGTGGCAAAGACGGGTGGGGAGAAGAGGGGTTGTTGGTGAGGAGTGAGAGGGGTTATTTTTGTGAGCACCCCTACAATGCTCCACCTGTGCCTCAGCCATACCCCAGAGGACCACCCACTTAGGGAGAGAGAGGGCAGTCGAGAATCCCTATAACCTCTTTGGGTGGGCAATAAGGCCTTGAGCTGAAGTAGAGTGTTTCAGACAACTGAAAGCCTCAGGAAGAACTACTCTGTGCGAATACTATCACACCACCAGCGAAGAATAGCAAGTACTGGTGTGAATTAAAGAGGTGCTATATCACTCAGGGCAGCCTCTCTCTCTCTCTCTCTCTCTCTGTGTGTGTGTGTGTGTGTGTGTGTGTGTGTGTGTGTGTGTGTACATGCATACCCAAGTGTGTTCACTTAATTAAGAACAATGACAAAAAAGAAGGTTTTATATTTTACTGAAACAATATCACAAACTTGAACAATTTATGTTAATTCTATTATAAAAGTAAATTTAAAAATTGTTATTATACACTAGACCTTTGAGTCAATAAATAATGTCCACACTTTCTTTAGAACCTCCAGCTTTCCCTCTTCAGAAGATTTGGCTGCCTCATTGTCATTTTCAGGGTGAATTTCATGCACATAAATATAAACATTAATAACTGTCAATTACATTACACCCATATGAAATATGACTAGAAGGCCTCAAAAGAAGATACAGTGAGGTCATACAGGTCAGTGCTGAAATGTGTCTGGCTGGGAATGTTTACGGTAGTATGAAGTTTTTTTTACAGCCATACTGACCAGAACTACAGTCAGTTGCAATGATGATGATGATAATGGTGATGAGCTGATTAGCTTCTTATGATTATAAACACATGGTTCAATAGCATGGTACTGACAAAATAAACATATATAAAAACAAGTAAATCCTCTTGGTCAGTTTTTTGTAAAATCTAAATGAGGTGCCTGTTTCTGATTACATTAGATTGTTGTCTGCATCTGAAAATTACACCTACATTTGAGGAGATTTTGTGTATGTGCATCCATGGTCCCTGCTTTGCCTTGCTATGTCCATAGGATATACCCTGGATTTTTAGTTTGCCACTTTATTGATACAGGCTAGAAATGACTCTGAACTCCAAAGAGGGTCTGACCTGATGTAAGACACATAAACTTCCTTATCAGTGAACAGAAAGACGGAGGTCAGTCATTATTGAGGATTTGTTTGACTTTTGGCGTTCAGGGTTAATTCTGTGAATATTTGGATTGGCTGAACACAGTCCACTTAAACGACACAGTCCACTTAAATTATATGGAGTCCAAAGACTTAATATAAATAATGTTCAATTTAATTTAGCTATAACATATAACTGAAAGTAGTGTGCTATCCATATGTAAACAAAAGGCTTGCCCTACCTCAAAAATACATGATTAGAAGCTGTTATACAGGTGTTTAATACTCAGACTAAAACTAGAAAGCAACTAGAATGCTGTTTATTTATGCTTTTTCATCAAAGAGACAAACCTGTCAGTTATGTCTGTGAATTTAGCTCAAATTTACATGGTCAAAACATTGAAGATTGGGACTTTAATACACTCTAATAATGTCTTTTCATTGTGAAAAGCCTAATTCTGGCTGGAGCATAGTATACATATACTATTATGTCAAGGTGTAAGGATAAGTGTATGACTGTGTTTGCTTGTATCTATCTTTGCTTATGTGTATGTGAGTGATCGATGGCTGAGGAAAGAGGTGAATGCTTCCTCCCCGGTGGTCTGCTGAGCTTTTTGCCACTGTGCAGTGACCGCTGCTGCTGATCTCCATGACCCACATCACCACATCATTGACACTAAACTGACCGCCAATCTTCCGTTGGCCCATTGCCTTTGGCGCTGTATACATTGGAGTTATTTTGATTATCGGCCTGATGAAGAGGAAACAATAATGAAAAACATTGTATCCACATTACTGGATAGAATGTTTAAAGCTACTAGATAAAGTTTGTTTATATGTCATTACACAGGCAAACTGATATTTTCCTCTTTTTGCACGTGTTGCGCTCTGCAGTGCGGACCATCCCTGTGGTGCACGTGTTAAGGTGGCAAACAGGGAGGATAAAACAGCTCAGGAACACTATCCCATGTTCAAATAAACAGAGGTGTGTGGGGTCTGAAGAACAAACACACATTCATTAGGTGTCTCGGCCTCCAGACTCATAGTGTTTGAGCAGCGATGCACACACACAAACACACACACACACACATTCTCTCTCTCTCTTGTACTCTCCGTTTCTATCTCTGTCTCTTTTTGCCCCAGACACATACACACAGTCCAACCCCCAATTAGACAATTAAACAGCTCTACTGACCCTTAGCTTCTCTGGGATTGGAAGTTTACACCCTGACATGGGCCGCCCATTCCTGTTTACCCAAGAAACCTGACTGATGGATTGTATTGTTTGGCCTTTCGCAGCTATAATTGGCTCAGTTGTATAGGTTAAAGCTTGGGATATATTCTGCAGACCCCAAACATGCCACGCATAGCCTCTGAGTCAGTAACACTCATATCAGTCCAGGGACCCCTAAATGGTAAAAGGGTCAGCAGTGAACGTCACTGGCTCTCTAACGACATCAGCCGGTAGCAATGACTTCACCATCTTNCTCCCCTCCATCTCCACTGTTCTTGGACCAGAGATGCAAGTTCAGCCAAGTATCCCTTCTAACCCCCCCAGCCAGTAAATATTTAGCCAGGACTCCACATTGTGACACACAGCCAGTCCAAACAACCAGCTAAACAATTATCATTGGCATAATCTGTATACTGCACTGCCTCCTTTATGTATCCATGTGTCAATATAGTATTTGGGTTTAAAATGCTGGTTGATATTTTGTAAACTTGAAATGTCAGAGTATGCTGACTGTGTATTGACTTTCATCCTGCCACCACGGAATGAGAAAACATACATTTTAAGGTGTAAATTCAATGTTATAAATATTATCCAAGGACTGGGCTCAATGTTTTTCTGCTGTCACTAGCTATATTTGCTATAAACCTAAAATATTGTTGTGATAATATATATTTTATTATATTTTTATTGCAAAACAAAAACAAAAAAACAAAAAAACAAAAAACAAAAAAAACAAAAACAAGTTTTATGCATGACTGCCTATCCCACAAGAGGATAACCGGGCTGACGTGAAAGATTTCCACCTGTGATATTATTTAGCATAATTTTACATCCTACTTGTTCTCAGTTTTTATCTAAATGTATTATTTCAACATAATTTGACAATAATGAAATCATGAAACTAGATTCTGAACCTAAATATTTGATTTTTGCAAAGAAAGATTTTAGCAAAATTAAAAACCATAAATTATTTTATATTATTATTATTATTTATATTATTTTAATTTTTTATTATTATTTTTTGTTTTATTTTGTGTCCATTCAGTGTCATAGCAGTAAAAGATCCCCCTGAAGCTGTATGTTATGATGGAAAATAACATAGTCATGTTCTACTACAAGAGTCATAAATGACTAACCGCTTGGTTGCTAAGCCTTCAACAAATGTAGGTAGAAACCATACAAACACACGACACTTCTGTGTCTGGCTACTGCTGAAGGTGTCATACTTGGGTATGCAAACATTTGCTAAAATATGACTTCCTCTATGCTGCTGGTTGCTAATGATGCTTAAGTAACATAAGGATGTTTACCATTTTCCATTTGAGCTGGGAGACTACATTTCTAGTAAAAACAATGATTTTCCATAGTTTTATGAACGTTTACATTTGTGCACATTTACATTTATGTTACATTTTCTTCTAGAACTTTTCTGGATGTGTACAGCAGCTCGAATCAACACTGAGCTGCAGCTTCTGCAGCTATTCCAGTAATCATAAGAATTGATGGAGCGTTACTGTGGAGGCCTATTTTGCCAATCAATAATTTGGCTTCCATAGATGACAGTGTAATTTTTGCAGTGGACACCATCCAAAAGCAGCTAACAGGACATCAACAACTCAATGAGGTAATATAAAATTGGGATTTGTATCTGATTGTGATCTTCTAACTATAAAGGCAGAAATCTTTGTCTGTCTGTCTGTCTGTCTGTCTGTCTGTCTGTCTGTCTGTCTGTCTGTGGACCATTATCTCTAGAACCCTGCACTGAATGAAGTTGATATTCAGCAGGTTTATTGCTCAGGATCCAAGGATATGCAGTGTCATGTGTGAAGTTGTTTGGATGAGCAGTTCTTGAATTGAGCTGTGCCGGTAAAAAGTAGTCAGTGTGGCAGGATATGCTCTGGGTGCGACAGCATATGCTCCGGTCCAGCAGCACAGTCTCAACCCGACCCCGTACAGCAAACAAAGCTAGTTCATGAGAATGTGCAGAACAAAATTATGGCAGGCTGCAGTGCACACCATGAAATCCAGCCCGTTCCAAACAGGCATGTTTTGAACAGGCATTGCACTAGTTAATAATTTAAAAAATAACTGATAATTCTTGACCAATGCAATACTGGAGGTGGATAAGGAGTGTCCTGAAATTCCAATAGCAAATGTTTTTGTTCCAATAGAGAACAGATTATAAAGTAATAATTAAAAAGCTAAAATCTCAGCATCTCTCCATGTAACTATAGAGTCCCTGGTATTAATCTACAACCCATCAACACTTCCTTTAATATATTATGATCATTTTATTCTATGAGTCCTGAACTGAACTCATATTTATTATGTGTGAAGCATGTAAAATATCACATCTTCAAGCTGTTCAATTAGAACAGGTCTACAGAATGACTTTTCTTTTTCTGAGTGTCAGCATTTAGTCATTGAATCAAAAACATAAATGCACAACACTTCAGCAGCACACTGTAAAACCTGAAGCAAGTTCAAGAGTGTTTGAACTTACTGATGGGATCCAACTGTAACAGCACTCTCCAGTTGATCATACAAATATTTTGAGTATGTACACTGATACTTGGACGTCTGCTTCTCCTTGACACAGCATGCAAACCACAAGTTGTGCAAGGCTTGTGGGGGGGGNGGGGGGGGGGGGGAGAATCCACTTTCCCAAGGAAGGACAAGTATTGAAAAACATCTGAATATTGCACGATGGTGCACAAATGATTTATGATCAATCTCTTCTTTAATTTGGTTGCTGGTATATCTCACAAGCATTGTCAAATGGTCAGTTCTCACTTGGATAACAAAATTCAGAGGTGTTTTGATGGGCCAAGTACACCACAAAAATGCAAAAACTGAGTTCAGTTAGCATCTTAATAAAAAACATACCACATGGCTTCGATATCTTGGCCCTTAAAATCATAACAACTTCACTAATCAAAGATATTGTATCAAAGGAATACTGATTCACTGGCGCTAAGATAGAGTTGAGGCCTGAAGTTGGCATTTACTCCTTTATGTTTCTCTACAAAAGACCAAATAAAAGCTCAGCATTTTACTGCCCATACTAGCTGTGCATTGATGTCAAACACCTGCTCAGGTCAGTATTCTTTTTACAATATTTCAGCTAACAGTTACTTCAGAATGATAAATTTAGTAGACAGATTTTGTTTTAAATTTGTATTACAGGGTTCATCTCTTTCCTCTCAAACTTCTGCTTGGGACTCAAATAAAATACAGTGCCTTGTAGACAAAATGTTGCTGTTCTGACAAGGAGAAGACAGAGTATCTGCAGAGGGAACCTTTTATCAGAGTTTTTGTACATCTTAAGTCATGTAAGTATACTTAAATCTTTGGTGGTCCAACGGTGCTATCAGCATGTGGAATGTAGCACAGTCGTGGCTGCAACCAAACAGTCCTGTTCTGTATCTTTGCAATTAGTGAAAGATAAACTAGGGTTTCATACTATCCTGATTTATCCTTTGTTTCCTAAATTATTTACAAAATGGTCTTTCCCACCAGAAAGTACAAACATGAAGCCTCTGTTTATGGTCAGTGACTTTCATTAATTTGTTGTCTACTTTAAATGGTTGTGAGGGAAGTACAGTATGAAGATAATGAAGAGTGTTTATGTTTGTGTGTTTAATAGTAATAAGCCTGTAACTGTATGTGTGTTTGGTGTTCTTAGTTATGTGTGTAGATGTGTTTCCATACATGTATGGAGGACAATCAAGGCTTTCAGCTCTCTGAAGATGTCCTGTTTGTCCAGTCGTCTTAGGGTTTGAGAAATGGGAGGGGGACATACAGTGGCAGACGGGGCAGTGACCCCACTCATCTGGGATGAACCCTACTGCGAGAGAGGCCTGAGGCCTGGGATTCAACCTCTCAATCACACTGACTCAAGTCTGCAGTTGCTGAGGCCAACATGCAGACCACCTTCTGACACAACCCTCACCCTGCTTCTAATGAAAACCTTAAGGCTCAGAGGAGAAATAACACATCTGACTAACATGCACATGTGCATGACAAATTTGAAGACTTTGTAGCTATTGAAGAGTCAAGTGATACTTTGGAAATGCACCTGGATATAAATAATGAAACATGTTGATGTCAACTGAGTTGAGCACAACTGAGGCAAACAAAAGCAGTAGTGAATCTGGCACATTATAATTTCCAAGCTGGTTGCATCAAAGCTACCATCAAATACCTCCCATGGCTAGAATGAACTGAAACACAAAGGGAGATCACAGTTTAAATTACATTTAGGGAGAAAATATGAAAGTGTATACTATAACTACTGGGCAGTGTTTTCTAGCAGACGTAGCTTGGACTACCTGAAAGAGATTAGAACAAAACATCCTGACACGAGAGGCTGGCACAATATGAAAATGACTCATGCTTGGTAATCAGATACCAGACAAAGGGAAGTTTTCACTTTGGCTTTTTGATATAAAAGAACAAGGGAAAGACACGGAAATATTACTCTGAAATGAGACCTCAAAACAATTCCCTGGGACAATAAAACTCGGTGGGTTCTCAAACAGCGACCTTTGTATGGGGGGATGAAAGGAAGATGTTTCTAACTGATTCTCCACCACACCTAAGGGCCTTCTGTGCAGCGCTTTTTCCATTTCCCTCATTCTTTTTCTGTTGTAAAATGATCCCAGTGCAAAGAGTCTGTGCAAACCAAGGTTTCACAACTGACCACAAACCCTGAGAATACCAAAAAATGTCCACTTTTGAAAGAAGTTGCACTGCGCTGCATTATGCTATCAAACTAATCACCCCTTCAAACTCCTGCTGAGGACCACCTTGAAAGCTACTTTCCAAATAGTAGAAATAAAATACTTTCCATTTACTTTATCTAAATAAGGGCGGAATTAATTAATCTGGCTGGTGTGTCTGCCATCCTCTTTGTTTGAATGATAACATTTCAATATAGAGAATGTGACAGCAAACCAACACTGCAAGCATGTCTCCTCATATGAAATGTGCAAGTTTAGAGAGTGTTAACTGAGAATGATGCCTTCCATATTTGCCAAACCAACAAGAATTTGGAGCATAAACCTGCTGGCGTAATTTTTAATAAAGGCAAAAATTATTGTGAGAAGGACTGAATGCTTGGATTTGAAACTGTTTCAAGAGAATTCTTAACAAGCAAATCTGAAATGGAATTAAGATGACTTCTTCTGCTTACTTCTCTTTAATTGACAAGATAACAGAGATACAGATGTATGTGCTAAATGTTTTTGACTACACTTACTGCAATCTGATCTGCCTAAAGGTAATTTAATCAAGACATCTATCATATGTTTAACATAAGGTATAAAAACAGTCACAGGTGCACATGTGCACACACATATAGCAGCTCCTCACGTCTCCTCTGCCTGGCTGGTTCAGATGCCATGGGAGGAGATGAGTGCTCCATAGGTCGGGTCTACCTGATGGAGAGCCTGAGAGGCCAAGCAGGAACAGATGGGCCGAGGACAGCAGGGTTCTGGAAATGAGGGAGGAAGGGAGGGAGAAAAGGGAGAACATCGACAGTCAGGGACCACCATCACTGTTGCCCACACCAGACTACATTTACCAGCACCCGCCCCCATCCCATCCCACCAAATTCATTTGCAGGACAGTAATTCTAAACTGTAATGAATCTGCAATTTGCACACATATGTATGGTGCCTAACATGGTACTACTTTGGGGTCTGTTTAACCCCTGATGGAAACATTTACAAACAACTGACCACAAAGAGTCATCCATCTGCAGATTAACCTCTTACTTGCCCTTGGGAATTACTATTCTCTATGATAGGGTTCAAAGAGGGCCAAAGAAACTGTAACAGAGAGTGGAAATGGAAATAGTCCCTTTCAAAGTAGACTGGAGGGAAATTAGCCAAATAATAACAGGACCAAGCTACAGTATGGCTGTTTCAATCACTGTCTTCTCTTTACTTCATGGTGAAAAAAAGACAAGATCAAAGAGAAGTTTGAGATTTGGGATCACTGAGAAGTAGAAGGATCCCTTCTACATGTATGTTCCTTGAGTTGGGAAAGCATTCACTGAAACATCTGAAGAGGCATCTTTGTGAAGCAAACGATTGATCCATTTCCTACATTTCCTGTAGGAAACACTGTAAGCCAATATTGCTGCTTTCCTTTCCCTGTAGCTTTGTATTTATGTGTATGTGCATGCATTAGGCATTAAGCATCATATAAACAGTTGCAGGAGCACTTTATCTTCCAAACTTCTGCAGCAGTTTGTGTCTCATGCCACCATGCCAGGGAGCCCTGGGTGGCTTCACTTAGTCATACCGTGTGTATACTTTAGCCAAACAAGGCCTAAGGACACTCCAGGGTGGTACAGAGGAAGGAGGGGTAAGGAAGCTGAAGGTAGTGTGGTCCCATGGTTGAAGCCAGTGATTTAGAGGCTGTTGATACTGGGCAGACAGCCCGGGCTCAGCCACTGACTCACTGTAGATGACGCTGCATAAGTCACTACACTTAAAATGTCCTCGTGTTTAGATCTGTTCAAGTGGAGATGAGGCACACACACACAGCTGGAAATTGCTACTGGATCTAATTTTCTTGTTTCTTTCTCTTTCCCGAAGCTTTCATAAACAGATGGTAGAGGCTCATTAAGCTGTTGTCAGAACTATTAATGACATTGTGAACACTTTCCGAGCTCTGTATGCCTTAGGACTTGCAATTGCGAGAGCTGGGCCATTAAAGAAGGTGTGAGCGTAACACAATGCTGCTGTGTGCTGTAAGGTGATGGGGTGGATGACATGAAAGTACACACATGGCTGTTAGCAGTGGCAGCTGACATTAATGATTTCACATTTGAAGTGGAGTTATGACTCAAGAAAAAAGGTACACCTGTAATGCAGTTTCAGCGCAGGATGTTATGAGTGTATTTTCGTTGCTTTGAGATCCTGATGCTTCATGCTGTGCATACATTTTATGTATTTGCATACACTCAGAATTTTATAGTTGATGGCAGAATACTTTGTGAAACTTTTGTACAACTACAATATACAGTATAACTTTCATGAAGTGTTATACAGCGAACACTGAAACCAGTTCAGCCAGTTCTACTTCTGTGTAAAAAGTTGCAAGAGATGAAAATACATGCTCTGCTGTTTGTGTGTTGCGTGTTGTTGTCTTCATTTCCTTTTGTACTTAAACAGATTATGTTTGAGCTTAACTCAGAGTCACCTAATGACTAAGACTCCTGCTTTACTTGCAGCTGTAGATGAATCTGAATAGATCCACAACTAAATGCTGACCACCGTGAACAACATAGACAAGCTTACGTGGACTTATGAACTGTGAGGTGAGGTGTGAGGTAGTGGTTTTGCCTGCTTGGAATGGAAAAACTGAAAACACAACTGGTGTGCTGTCATCAGTGCTGCTGTGTATGCTCCTGATTAGGATACTAAGTTATAAAGCAAACAATACATGCTCAAAGTAGACACAGAGAAAAGAAAAAAACTTTTAACTTTTCCTAAATCTGTGAAACAGCAGAGGCAGCAATGACAGCTCATAGCGCTCCAGACTCATGTTGTTGATCCTTGTGTGGTCACACGCAAACCCAACCATCACCCTGTGGGATATCCTACCCTCTCAGAGGGTCAGACACTGAGTGCATGAGAATTTCCCCACTGACCCTGCAGAAATAAAAGGGCAAGCAGGTGGTATCTCTTCAGGAAATTATCATGCTCCCTGCCTGTTAATATTTCATTAATACTAATGAATTAATGTGAAAATTTACAGCCTGCAAAGACGGCAGAGAATTTATTGAAAGCAATAAACAAAATAGAGAAAGTTTTGATCTGTGGAGTGTGGAGTGACATGACATGAGAGGACACTTATGTATGTTATGTATGGCTCTTAGCTAATTTCTTTTTTGTGTGCTGCAACACACATGTAACTGAGCCTGAACCTTGCTAGGACTATGTCAGCTTAAAGCTGTGGTCTGTCGAGCTGTGATTCTCTCTAAGGGTCTATCTCTCCCAGCAGATGTGCTCCTCTGTGCTCCACAGCTGCATCCCACATGTTTTCATGCTGTTTGACAATGCAGTTATATTCCTTTAGCTGCTTGGGGCTTAGTGGCAGTGGTGCAAGTGGATTCCTCATCTGCATACAGTATGTCCTGCTCTTTCCTTCCTTCCTTTACATTTAGTACTGCAATAGTACTTTGGCTATACTTGGTCCTGAAATGTCCCCGGTTGGGTAGTGTAAAGAATGTAAAGGGTGGGGGGTCAAATCTGGCGGGGTCTGCCCATGGCTTCATAGTACACACAGTCATTTCCATAATTGCCCACAATCAAACCAACCTCTCCTGGATTCCACCCACTCCAGATTCCTGTAGATAAGCTGAGCTG
This sequence comes from Lucifuga dentata, assembly GCA_014773175.1. NCBI lineage: Eukaryota > Metazoa > Chordata > Actinopteri > Ophidiiformes > Bythitidae > Lucifuga > Lucifuga dentata. The sequence goes on from VXCM01001863.1 coordinate 197,739, forward strand.
GGGCTGTGGTGAGTGTCAGAGACCCTCACGTAAGAACAGGTGCAGCTAATGTAACTGATTTCAGATTCTCTGTGTATCCAAGGGGAGCGGGTAGGGGGGGTGG
>VXCM01001863.1:198028-224502 GCA_014773175.1 Lucifuga dentata
GGGGGGGGGGCTGTTGTTTTTCTCCTAATTGCCACATTTGGACATTCCCTTTCAGATTGCTATCGTGTGACTTTTCTGAAGAGGGGAATGAAAGAAGATTTGTCCCACATTTACTTTTGTATTATCAGTAGACCTCAGCCAAATTAAAATAACTTATGCATAACTGTAGGGCAACAAATTGCTGTGCATCAGGTCATGCAGTGAGAGCTTTCCACATTTTTTTTTTGATTGATTTATGCATGAGTGATTATTTGTAGCAGATTTTCCACTGCCTTGCACATGTAATGCCACATTCTATCCCTACCAGAACAAACTTTTTAGACCACACTTAGAAACAAAGTCAACACCCATAAAGAGTTTATGATGCAACTTAATACTCTCAAGTTTCATGTCAGTGTCCTGGAGAAATCTACACTGACTCTCCCAAAAGGTCAGCAACAGAAAAAAATGTATGGTTCAGTGAATGTGTAATTTAATACACATTCAAATGAAGAATGATAGGAAGCATGATGGTTACATATAATCATTTAGGCTATGTAGGAGATATATAGATAAGTCGGGCTGTTTCAGATCAGCCTTAGATTGTTTTGGAAATTCATAGTAGAGATTCTCATTATTCATTTATTGTCCCTGACTGGCAATTTCAGCAGAGATATTTATTTTTAAAAATTAGTCATATACATATGCTGATATTTAGTTGAGGGATATTTGAGGGGATATATATATATATATAGATAGATAGATAGATAGATAGATAGATGATAGATAGATAGATGTATATATATATCTATATCTATCTATCTATCTATCTATATATATATATATATATAGATATATATATATAATTTGACTGAGCTTTACAGACTATTCCACTGTCATCTCACTCCATCTCACTCCTCAGTTCTACCAGGTAACTGCTTACCTCGACGTGGACGCGGCTGGCCACATGCGCGCACCCGTGGAGTCATACGTCATCGTGCTCGCTCCTGTTCTCGCGCGCTGGTTAAAAAGAAGGAGGAAAGAGCACGGGAAAACATGTGAGCGCTCTGAGGACTTAGTGAGACAACTTTATTTCTTATATATTTTTGACCCTATGAATGCACACACCGCTGTGCTGGAATTTACCTCTGAAGGGCTCTTTGCTTGGCTTTTGACTTTTTGCGCTCATAAGGATAAATTGTATTATTTTGTTTTATTTGTTTTAACTTGTGATTTGTACCATATACCCAGAACATACATTAATTTATATTAAAAGACCTCCAATCAAATTTTTGGAAGCCTACTGTAATTTGGCTACAGCGGGCATATTGCATACAGCTTTGTTTTTGTTTTTTGTTTTTTTTTTCCATATAAACACTGTATGGTGCGTGGAAAATAGCCCAATAAATAAAAAATATTTTGAATTGTAGGTCTTAAAAGAGGACTGATCTCGTGTTTTTGTAGCTATACCTTGATTTCTTTTCTTTTTTTATTATCATTTTATGATAATCATTTTAGAATATGAAGCATTTGCAGTTTGTACTGGTTTTGGCCATCGCAATCAACGTGTGGGAATGTGGAGACGCAAAATTCGGCGAGAGAGGAGAGATTAGCCCCAGGAGAAGAAGATGTTACGACGGAAGCTTGCCCAAGAGGCTGAAGAAAAGGGAGCGAAAAATCCTGCTGGACGGCAGCAGCAGTGGAGAAGTTTGTCACAGGCTGTATCCCCGTGTGTCCTGCTGTCCCACCAGGAGAGCCGCCTACCAGATCCTGCACCGCAGGGATGCCAGGGTAGGTTGATGCCCACTAGCTTCCACAGCTGACAGAAGTAAAGGATTTACTTTATACTGTAAAAGCCTTGGGGTATTCATTTAAGTCCATTTTGTATTGTTATTGCCTTTTATTGCGGACAGCTGAATTTGGAGATGGTTACGGAAAGACAAAAAAACGTTTATTCCTACTTAATGAGTCTGTGGCAACAGAGACCTTACATTTCCGTTTTATAGTATCACTTATGGACTGTCTTTATAACATTCAATCACAGTCTGTACTCATAGCAAATCTATGGCGTTTGACGTTTTTATATCACCAGTTCTCATAACATTTAGCAATTTGCGGGATCATATCAGTCTGTCTTTTTCGTATCAGTTTAAACTTTCGCTTATCTGAGCTAAAATTACATGAACTGTGAAGGTTAAATGTTTATCTACTATTTTTAGGATTTTGTTGCTAGGTGTCTTGCTTTACACTATCTAGTGCAACTGTAATTCAGTGTGTCACTGCGCCTCAGTGTTACCATGGTAATCACTCTCCGTTTTACGATACTTGTCACTACTCCCAGCGACAGTCAGGAAAATGGGTACTATACGGCTGAATTAATTTTGTCCGAAAAGGTAGGAGGTTGTGTTTTTTATGAATTCAGAGCTGACAGCGAACTGTTTAATGTTGTCTGTTTAAAAATGTTTGTTTTCAACAGTTGTCAAATTGTCCGTTGTGTTCTTAAATTGCATGAAACTTTGTGCTCACAGGGGAAAAGTTTCGCGAAATGCGACAGGCTCGTGTTTTTACGCTAGCTTTAGCCATTAACGTTGACCGAAGTAATAAAACTGAATAACACTGGTGTAAATGTCACGTAAGGTTATAAACTTTCCGCGAAGAACGACAGACAACATGCCTTCAAACTGTATGCGCCAAAGTCGTAGCGGAATGTGTTGGATCATCACCGGGCCAGTGGTTTAATTCTCATGTAAACCACTCCTCGAATCATTCAGTGGCTGGGTGGTATCTCACTTTGTGTAGCGACAAAAAGCCATATTGCATCATTTAATTTGCTCAAGTCATGCAAATAAGAGGAGAAAACTCAATAGGACGAACTCGACTTCTCCTCCTCCCCACTACACTGCCCACACACGGAGCCTTTTCTGCTTATGGCAAAAGAATAACAACAAAACCATTGTGTTTGTTGGTTTCACTAATGGGAGAAGCTGGAGAACATCACTCTCCCCCAGTCATCAGCTCTGTCCAAGTGTTAATGCCTTTGAGAGGATGTGTGTCCTTCACTACTCTCCCCCAACCAACCAACTTACACCTATTCCCAGAGAACAAGTGTTTTGTTAAATCTTAGTGTGCCTCTCCCCCCCCCCATATGAGGTTTGCAGGTTTGTGTAGCATGTCACAGCACAGATGTTTACAGCTAAATGACAGTGTGGCATTGTGTATTAATATGTTTGTTCCGGCAATTTCACTGACAAAAGCCACTTACAGATGCTATCAAAATGTAGAAAGAAGTAATCCTTTAACAGCTGCTCTCCCATGTGACTTGGCAGCAAGGATGGCAACTTTGGAAAATGCAACCTAAACATTTGGAAACATGCCAAATGACAGTTTTATTTTCTCACACTGTTACTCACACGGTTCATTTTATTGCTTGGTTCTTGACCTGCTTTAGTGTATCCTCAGCAAAAGTGCAACAGTTAAGCCTCATTGCCATTTTCTCCCTGCTTTTGAGGAACATACTCAGGGACGTTCAGCAAAACACAACAAACAAAGGTTCACTTATTCTGGTTTGGATGATGGCAACATTGGAGTCCATCCCAGCAACATATGGGCACGGGACATGGCTGAGAGCACACAAATGCTACTCTCCATGGACCTTGTGCCAGCCAATGGCACAGAGAATCAATGGGTAATTTAGAGCAGGAGGAGAGGCATGCCCACAACACTACATGGCATGAGTTTAGAGGAACATACCACACATACATAGCCAGCCTGGAGCTCCCTTTTGAGGAAAACACCAACAGTTAGATAAAATACAGAATTAAAATGGGATTCAGCACAGAGCTTATATGGGACCTCAGAAGCTTAATTCGTCTTTTTAACTGCATGGTTTTATCCACAAACAAACTTTTATGATGAGAACATAACTGTATTGTACTATGCATTTCATGTACACATACTCAAGTTTTCATACTAGCCAGAGGGTGTGCCACCTGTTGAGCAAACAACGCTGCGTAACCAGAAACTGAATATCTGTTCCGCTGTTTTGCAATGAGAGGGAAGTGTAAGGCATCCATATGTTGGCCTTGGGTCCGCTGCTCTAATTGACTTCGACAGACTGCTAATTTGTTGATACCAGAGTGGGAATGATGTGCCTGTCTATCTCTAAATTGGTGTTTACACATGGACCTCACACAGAGCAAAGCACTACCAGCCTGCTGGCCTGTCTGTCTGCCCAAGCAGCACTACTCCTGACTAAAAACAGATTATGTTGAATTTTATTACAGCTAATTTGTTATCTAAATAATCCTGCTATTTTCTTTGGGATTAACCCCTTGTGTACATTTGTGCAATGACCCCAAGTAAGGCTCGGAGATTTCTTATTTTGTCTTCATCCAATTCATGCCTGTAGATCTGCCAGATATGGGAATTGTAATTTAACTCTTTGTGGAGCAGACTACCCCCCCCCCCCNCCCACCCACAGACACACACACACACACAGATACACAAACAAAGTGTTCCAATTTTTGTTTAACAAACTGGTCTTGAAGGATGTAGAATAGGATTGGACAAAAAGTGTTGTTTGGATGGCATAACATCACTGTTTTCACCTTTAAAATGTTGACATTTGAGGCTTAAATAAAGGATGATATCCCACCTCCTCCTCTTCCTTCATTCTAAGGATGATATCAGGGAACAAAAAAAGTCACATTAAACAATCCTAACCATAAGTGTCCAGACTTAATCAAGCATCCAGTGTGTGACATTTAAGATGTATAGAAGCAGAAATCATTATGTTATTTTGCTGTTAAAATGACTTAACAAAGCTATCACAGTTTAATTTGTCTTTAATTGTTTGCTTAATCAAATCTGTAAAATCGTGTAATGTAGTAATATTATGTTGATATTGGAAAAAATCCTCACTGAATTTATAGCATAATGAAATAGCGTATTGATCAGCAACATAGGATTAAATTATTGCTTTGGGAAGTCAGAACTAATCAGGGGAGTTCAGAGTTTCTTTCTGAATGTGTTTTTATATTTTGAGCGTATTTGCTTGAGGATACTGTCTGTCTGTGTGATACCTGGGCTAGATCTCAAATAGAGTGTGAAGCCTGCAAAAGGTCTGAGGTATTTTATCTTATTTGTGGAGGAACCAGCTAAACATTTCCTACACATTGCAGGTGGATTAGCTACATATCACACAACCACAACATTTTACAAGGGTGAGAAAAGTTTAGAAAAGTAATGTTTGCCTTTAAAAGGTAATCTGGACTCGCAGGCTCATTTGGACACATCGACTCATTTTGTGTAGTTCTTCTCTGAAAAGCTCAAACATTGACTTAATTTGTCATGAATTTATAACAACGAAGATTCTAGATTATACACCAGAGTATAAACTTTCCCTTCTCTACAGTGTCTCCACGTAATGTTTATGACCTTAACATCACCAAACTCCCAGCTAATTCTAAACTACGTGATGGCTCGCCCCATGCGCTGTGCAGTAAAAGGTAAAACTTAATGGCCCGCTGTTTTAATCAGGCATTGGTCCTTGTTGCGTGTGGTCTCCAGATTTTCTCCACCAACAACACTGAATGCGGACATCTTCTGGAGGAGATCAAGTGTGCTCGCTGCTCCCCTAATGCCCAGGTGTTGTTCCACTCCTTGGACATGGATAAGATGCCACACAAGGAGCCAGACCTGCCGCGGCTCTGCCAGGATTTCTGCCGCGAGTTCTACTATACCTGCAGGGGGCACATACCAGGTAATTACAGTACACAGATAATAATGACCATGAAAATCACTTCCAATTATAGCCTCTGTGTAGTTACCTAGTGACACACGCAAACACACACCAACATCAATAATGCAATTGACGGTAAACATAAATCAAACTTGCTTATTTTAGTCACTTTTTATTTTACTGTGATGAATTAAAATTCACAGCAGGTCTCACTCCTCATTGAGAATCCGCTTGCACATATACAACTGGCAGATTTTTGGACTTTTGCAAGAAGTGGTGCGTCAGTAGTCTGGTCTGTGAATATTTATTTATCCAGCCCTTACCTCATCTGACCTCACCTCCATTCGTTGCTGAGCGTGCCTCACCCATTTGCTCGCTCCCTGCCTCGCTCACTGCTTCAACGTTGCACTTTTAACGCATCAGTAAAATGTCTTGCCACACACTGCCTATGCAGACACAACATAATTTCGCTGATTAGTCTGCACACTGGTCTAGCACATTTACAAACCCACCCTTCCCCCCTCCTCCTCCTCCTCCTCCTCCTCCTTCACAGCGTGCAGCCTAGCTGTGTTTATGGCACCAGCTGCTGAAGTTGTTCTCTTCTGTCTTTGCTCTGTTTGTTCTGATTGCTCAACTTAATATGAATTAAGTTAGTACATGTGACTTTTTTCCAAAGAGCTTGAGTGTAGTAACATGCAGGGACTTCAGGCATTTCACTAAACACAAATGGAAACTTGTTAGACTTGGAAAGTGTGTAACACATTTCTTACAGCAAAATTAGCTGCTATATGACCTGTTTTTGGACACCACTCATCGGACTTAACTACTGATCCATTCTATGTTAGAGACGTGTAAGTACTCTAAGCTCTGGTCCATGACTGCCCGGTACCTTGCTTTCCTCAGACATAAACTGTCACCTAAAACCTGCTTCTCAGGCTTTGCCACCAGCTACTTTTCATTGGGGTAGTAAGTTGAACCTAAACATAACTGAAGTGTTTCTTTACTGGCTGTTGTCATCCCCAAATATGAGTTCTAGCATGAGAAAGCATGATCCACAGAGCTGAGTAGGAACTCACTAATGCAGTTTTTCTTGTAGATACTTTACTGTTAACGTTAAATACTGCTGCTTCCTGAGAGCATTTGTTCTTCAGAAGCATTTTCTTTGAAGGGCTGTTAGATCACAGGTACCCGTGCCTCGAGAGTGCATTCCAAACCTGATCAAACGTTTTCTGACTGTCTTTTCTCCTCCAGCCAAGTCTTCTTCCAATCTGTGTCGCCACACACTGATTAGATCTGCTGAGATCTGCAAACAGAGAACAGTTTCAAACACACTCCACAATCCACCCACATCGTATGCTTCAGTTCCAGTCAAATATCAAACATATACAGTCCAGCCTAATCTTCATCCAATGGCTGTGCATAGTGGTTGCCTTTTGCCATATCATGCACAACACTTACACTACAGTGTAAGCTGGGGAGTGGGACTCCACAGAGTGTAGAAAAAAACAAACAAGAAGAGCAGTCTGGCATTGCTTTACTTCCTCATGAGCTGACAGACATATGGGCTCAGAGAGTTAAAACAAAAAAAAAAAACTCAAGAGAGGAATCCAGAGAAGAACCCCCCTCCCTCCGTACGCCATCGCATTTCTCCCCACCACCCCGCCTCCCAGCCTTCCACAGATCAGCATATGTGGTGACGAATGACACATTTATTTTTCTACAAAGGTTGTGTGTATGTAAAACTGCTGAAGTGCATCAAGATGTCAAGTACTTTGGGTGGGCCACCCAGGTTGCCTTGGAAGATAACCAGATGGAAGTATAACTTTAGCGTTGGGGAGCCGGGAATATGGACAGAGATCTGTCTTTCTCTCCCACCCTCTCTCCCCCTCACTCACTCCTTCTCTCTCTCCACCTCACTCATTCACACACTCCCTCTCTCTTTCCCTGTCTCTCTCCCCTATGTCTTTTTTTCTCTTTTGTGTGTGTTCTGCTTCATTGTCTTTAACTTTGTTCACATTCTTTTCAGAGGATTTTCCTTTCAGGAGGCATACATTAAAGCTGGTACATTATGTTGAAGCTTTACTGTATACTTGTATGGATGTACAGCCAACCTAACAATAAAATGTTAAGATTACGTAGAATCTAAATACATTAGAGTAGAGTTACAGCATCTTTTATGTTCTTTTGTTAACTTTTGTTTACATTTATTAAAAAACGATTTGATACTATCAATTTTTCTCAACCATAACAATGATTGCAATCACAAACATTAACAGATTACATGATATGGATGCGTCCTGAACTATTTCAGATTGAAAGTGCTGATGGTAGGTATTAAAATGAAACAGTAGTCTTTACAGCATCCTTAACTGTCCTGCTCCAACCTGCCCACTGGCCCATGATTAGGCCATATACTTAGCCCCTATTTGTCCATAAAGACATTTACTGGCTCAACTCTCACTTCCCTCCTACCTTCCTTCTATTCCTCTTTTCTCATATCTTCTTGCCTTCCTCATTCACTCCTCCTCCCACTGCAACTGAGGTCCCCAACCAGCATGGTTAAGATAACTCCAGGCACAAGTGGGTGGGTGGTATAGCGAGAGCTGTGTGTGCATGTGCATGTGTGTGTGTGTGTGTCTGTGTGTGTTTGATCTCAGTGTTGTGTTTAGATGTTTGAGGGGATATCCTATCACCTCCAGTATTTGGTGCGGTCAGCCCTTTGCAGTCGGTGTGTGGCAGGAGAAGGAGATGAAAGGAGGAACGGGGAGAGTCCTGTTTGTGTTTTTATCACTCGTGTATTTGCTCTCCTCTGCCCTAGAAGGGTTTGACTAAAGGAAACAATATTGGCAAGATTGTTTTTAGGTCATAAAAGGCCTCTAAGATCTACAGCGCACATTACCTTTTGTCCAGAATAATGTTGTGAGTGTACAGGCAGGAGGGGTAGCTGCGTCTGATTGCAGTGTTTATGCAGACCACTTTATGCTCTGGTACGAAACCATTTTAGGTAAACTAGCAGATACAAGAGAAATATGGCCTCAAGAAATGGTGTGGTGGCATTTTTACCTTGAATTCCCAATCAGTCAGCATTTGGGAACATTTTTATGTGGCCATACAAGCAAAGAATATTTCTAAATCTGAAAAGACGTTTGTTTATTTGGAATTACATGCCATATTTAACAGGTTGATCATTTCATTTCACATGCTGTGCCCATGTGTTCCTCAGTAATGCAAAGCATCCAGTGAAATTTTCTGACCTGTTAGAAGGATTGAACAAATGGTTAGGGCTTGTTTTTCAAAGAACTTATGAGAATAATGATCTGTTTTAGCCCCATAAATTTGCGGTTAGTACACATTTTTCCACATGAAAGCTGGCATCCACTGTGGCTGTGCACAGTAAATTGACCTGGGCATGTCTTTGACAATCCTGCCAGAGAAGACAGTAACATCTATATTCATTTGTCATGCAAACGTTTGTCCTACATATAAACTGATATGGTTAGATTCCAGATGTCGTGCATTGAGGTGGAAAATCTTGCTGCAATCATTTTATTTTCTGTGATCTCACTAAATAAATATTTGTCATTGTCTGTTTTTATATATTTGTCATGTTTGGGGAATTTTCTAAGGCATTGGTATTTTAGACACAAGGGCCAGATCACACTTTAATTTACTCTGGTTTTGGGTTTTTCTTCAGTATGCAAAATAATTCTCTTTTCATTTAAGCCTAATTGTTTAAATCTGATTTGGATCACTATCGGGGTGTGTTGGGCTGTCAGCAGAGCCTTTGAAGCAGCTGGAAAATTGGACTCTCCTATTTGGCTTTGTTTTGATGGGTAAAATTTCTTTGCTCATACTTGCATATTTAATATGAGGTGGCATGAGCCACCTTCTGCTCAATATGCATTATTCGTTATTTGTATGTCTCTGTAACTGCAAAATCTACTTCCAGGACTTCCATTATTTAACAACTGTAATTGTTTTGTGCCTTTGCTCAAATTCATAGTGTCATGTTGGTCCCCAAATTTCAATACAGTGGAGAATTACTAGTTGCAGCTCAGATTGGAATGCTTTCAGCCAGAGTTGAAATGGGATGTGATCTATTTCCTTGTAAAGGAAATCTTTCATCGTCATAATGAAGCTACCTGTGGTCTTAATATCAAGGCCAAAGTTTGCAGAGTTTGGGTGGGATGCATTTTTTATCTGAAGAACAGTTCAGCAGGAGAGCTTGCTGGCACAACGGCTCACTAAGCAGAAATAAGCAAACCCACAAATGACCCATGAACCAGGTGATATATGACATTTTTAATGCCAAAGAGACTCTTGCAGCAGCACAGGGCATATATCAAATTCTTTATTATACTGCTACAGACTGTCCACTTCCTGAGCAAGCTAGAACTACTTTGCAGCCACATGCAAGTTGTTGCTCTTGAAAACAGGCTTCAGAAGGCAAATTCATCAAATACTGGAACCTGGTATGAGCAGGTTTTAACAGGCTTGGCCTGTGATTCAGTGAAGCAATGCCCATGTCCCTGTTGGAACCTTTGAACCTTTTCCCTGACAAGTTAAAACATTAAGGCCAACATGCAAGGTTAATTTCATGAATCAAAATAACAATATTGTAAACTAAAATTGAGAATGCGGTCTCTTTGCTCTCTGGAGGAGGCATAGTTCACTGCAGAGCCCTGTCTAATCCAAGATCCATTTGGTTTGGCTCAGTTTTTTCTTCACTTGTTCATTTCAGCTTGGTCTAGCCAGGATTTGGTTTGGCTCATCAAGCGTAACTCCAAACTCTCTCTCTCTCTCTCTCTCTCTCTCTCTCTCTCTCTCTCACGCACTCCATTATGCCATTAACTCAATTTTAGGAGAATATTCATTGGATTTTCTTGGTTTAGCTGGCTATATGAGCCCAGTGCATGAAGCCACTTAAGTATGCAGAATCTCTGTGTAAAACCCTCTGTCTGTGTCTCTGTTGTGTTTTTAGAACTGTTCCAAGCTGATGTGGATGAGTTCTGCCAATACTATGGGAGGAGAGATGCCAGTCTATGCTTTCCTGATTTTCAGCGAAAGCAACCACGAGGGCAAGATTCCAACTACTTGGGAGATGAGAAAATAGAGGACATCAGCAGGTTTGTAGTCTGATTTTTATAATGTTTTATTTCATTTCAGGATGAAGTTGCAGTTTGGAATATGCACATATTATTTATTTGAATAAGTGTTGTCCAACCTAAAATGTGTCTCAGCCATCTGATCTTTTCAGCTTTCATTAGTGCTCATAGATTCATTATTCATGACAGTTAATGAGTTTTATTTTTTTGTAGCAACAGGTGTAGCCTTCATCACATCACTGAGCTCACTGGTCCATTTTGATGTGGTTCATATTTTCTGCAGACATGTTATGCCATCTCTCCACTGTTCCCAGAGTTTGTCCAGAGTGCTTTTGCTCAGCTTTAGTCACATAATGGAAATGTTTATCCTGCATCATTCAGGCTACCTCCCTCGCTGCAAAGGTCTGTACATCACAGACGCTTTGACCTTTTGTATGGGAGGGCATGCCTTTCATCTCTGCTTTCCCCCAGGCAAGATGACCAGGCAGCATAGCACGTTCATACCTCAATGGCAACAACCAACCTTCAGTAAAATAATTTCTAACAGCTAGTCTCATCCTTTGAGAGGTCTCCCCAGGCTAATAGTAATGTAGTTCAGGACTAACGTATGTTGGTAATGACGAAAAAGAGTTACCTTCTAATTTTTCAGCTGAAACACATCTCACTTACTTTAGGCCTCAGACAGCAAAGTGGACAGAAATATATAGATATTTATTTGGGTATGTTTTGACAGTGCTTTATTAAGGCATAAAATCCATGTGTGTAATAATATTTAAATGATAGTAAGGAGAAAATAAAACATTAAACTAGAATAGGGCTTTTGATGGTGAACGGCTTTGAACAAATTTCAATAATGTCTGACCTCGCATGTTAGTGTGGATGCGTCATAGCTTTGGCTGTTCCTCCACTTCAGTTATCATTTTTGATCAGGCAATATGTTGCAGTTTGATATCCAGTTTCTCATATTGCCTTCCAGAAACAACTACACAGCTTCAGATTTTCCTTTGCCCATCTACTGTTATACTGTTTTCACCAACACCATCAGTCTTTGACCTTTTGTTTCTCCCTGGTCACCCAGGAAACACAAACACAACTGCTACTGTGCCCAGGAGGTGCTGAGTGGTCTGAGGCAGCCAGTGGCTGTGGTCCACTGTGGGGATGGATCCCAGCGCCTCTTTGTGCTAGAGAGGGAGGGCATTGTCAGGATACTCACCCACGAGCTTGAGCTACTTAAAGAGCCCTTCCTGGACATCCACAAGCTGGTGCAGAGTGGACTCAAGGTAAGAACAAGAGTGCCTTCTGGCACCTTCAGGATGAGAAAGTTACACAAATAACTGAGGTACTTTGAATGCAGATATGAACAGGAAAAAAGAAAAGGAAGGGGATTTGGGTATTTTAGTATAAATTCTTTCTGTTGCTACATTTTAAAAGTAAGGAAATAATGTGGTAGAGAATTGCTTTAACCACAGTATTTACACCAGAACTGTTCACACCTATGTAAACGGCCAATCTATTTTTGGTGTCTGTGTGTAACTTCTCCTGCCAAGGTAAACCCCCTAAAAGTGGTGCCTGCTTACTATTAGCATTCAATTATACAATTATAGCAAACAGCCAGCCATTCATCAGTTGTGATTGTGGTTAACGATTACACTATTATCTGCTAATTAACTGTACGTACACGTTGCGCTCATTGCTAATTTTCTGGTAATTCTCATAGCATAGTTTAATGGCTTTGGTAATGTCTCCCATATTGTTCCAATAAGGGTTCTAATACCTCACATAGTCACTAGAATGACACATGGGTAATGTGACACAATTGTAACCACACACAGTTCAACAAGTGTCTCTGAAAATTAGATTGTTACTTGAACAAAAACCTGTCTACACTTTCTGCTCACTCCTCAACAAATCTATTTTTATCTGATGTATGTTCGATGCTAACTTAGCTCTTTCTGTCTTAATGTAAAGTAATAAGGAGTTAGTGACATAACGGAGGAGTGCTGAAAAGACATTGCATACTGTGGTTTTCTACAACACATAAAGCCACAGACATGTTTGCATTTCTGAGGGGAATTAGCACCTATGTAGCATTTATTCTGTCGTCCTGACCCCCCACTCTCTTGGAAGTCTGCTTGCCAGGCGAAGGGACATGATAGGAGATTGGGGTNGTCCTGACCCCCCACTCTCTTGGAAGTCTGCTTGCCAGGCGAAGGGACATGATAGGAGATTGGGGTGTCAGAGGGCATGTAAACTCCTTCTGAAACATGTGTTCCACTTCTGCTTGGCTTGGTTCCCTGTGGGAGAAAAATACACATCTAGTAAAAATAATAAAGTTGAATATAAATTGGCTTTTCTCATTAATATCTTTTGAACCTGATATAGAGTGTTGTGCTTGGTTAGTTTTTATATGTATGGAAAGTTCTATGAGAGTTCTATGGAAGTCTATTTTTTTGGTCCTGTTTTTGTTCTGTTCATTGTTTTAGCTAGTGGGTTGGATAACTGAAAGTATGTCACAGATTTCAATTATTAGTGGAAAATTAAGCCATGGGGCAAGTAAACATTACTAGTTTTGATGCAGATAGTGCCATTATGTGGCTGTTTATAAAACACTTTGTTTTCTCTCGTTGAACCATTAGGCATAAAATAAAAAACTTTATTTTGTGAGTTCCTTGGTTCAAGTTGAGCCTGTCAATATCAGCCATTCCTGCTTGCTATTTTCCACCATTTCTCCTGCTCCTATAAATTTAATCCCATCTTCAACAAATTTTTTTGTCAATGGGTGGCATTACAGCAACATGAAAACTTTTAAGTGGCATATCTCAGTTGTCACAAATGTTGTTCACTTGAAATATTGCAAAGTCCATCCTTTTACAAAACCCTAATGTTCCTAAAAGGATGAAGTTGTTCTCCAAAAATCGTGGATGAGAGACAGATTTTATTCATAATGGGATATTGGAGAATTCCAGAGAGAGGATTCTCTGGAATTCTCATTTTCTAAGTTCTGACACTAATCTTCAGGGGAATGTCTGGATATTTATTTTTTTACCCATAACTTAGCAGAGATTTTGAATTTGAAAATTGTTCGGAAATTGTTAAGATAATGGAGATTGCATGAAGAGATTGAGTAGCTAGGATATGTGGAGGGCACACTCCAAGACAGGAAGTTTATCTATCACGCATGCCTCCTGCTCCTCCACTGACAAGACACGTTGCTTACAGGGACTCAAACAGAGCAAAGCAATTGAATATGCAACTGCCCCCTGCGGGACGCTCTCTCTCCGCTGCTCTGCTCTCTTATCTTCATTTAATCCAAACTTGTTGTGGATAAAACGATCATTATGACAATTAGAAGAGACTCAACCCCTGGCAGGCCCCAGGAGTCCTATTCTGTGATGCTGGCTGCCAGAACAGGCCCCTGGTCACATGGGGTGGAGGGCTAAGGTGTTTACTGGCTGCATCAACAGGATGAAGCTGCCTTTATACAGAGAGGGGAAACCAGGCCCTCCAGGGACAGGGCAGATAACGGGTTTATCATTGGCCCCATGCACATGCTTTGATTGTAATGTTCTGTGTTTCCTCCTGCTCTTCTCTCCCCCTCCTTCCACGGATGCCCCCGGTGCCAATTAAGCCAAACTGCTCAGAAACAATGCTATGCTATGGTGGTGTGGTCTCCAAGCTGCACTGTGGGTGTTCTCCTTCTGAAACTCAATCTTTAGTCTCCAGTCTCCCCACCACTAACCTACACCCACACACACACACACACACACACACACACACACACACACACTGTCATCACAGTGGTCTCCCCATCAGCTGGTTCACATTCACACATCTCTTAGATGATTGGTTGTGGACTGACACTGACAAGCCTCCTGATTGGACAGAGGCCTGTTTGATGGATGTGGTTCAGAGTTTGTGCGTGCAGCAGGTTTTGGCTATTTTACAGCAGCTAAGTTATGCATACTGTATTTCTGATGTTTCTTGGCAACATTGGACCAGTGCAAATGTGCTCAGTCAATTAAAGGATAATTCTGGATAGTTTCAAATGGGGCTTATTTTTCTGACATGAAATGCAGTTTGGGAGATAAAAACAACAGTTGCACTAAAGATATTCATATTCACTTTATCAGCTGCAAATTGTTTGCCATAGTCATGCCAGAATTTTGATCTGGTTAGTTTCCAAGTGTTTTTTAAATGCTTAACTTATTAAAATATCCACATTCAAAATTAATGTATGTATGAATTTTTAGTCCAGATAAAGATTTCTGCATTAGGCTGAATAATGCTGATAAATTCTGTTTTTAATATCTTGGACATGTAAATTAGTGGTTCTGATATCAGCTGCTATGTTTATCGCTTGTGTTGACACAATTATCAATTGTTAATGCCAGGATGAAGATAATTCACACCCATGCTGTCCATAATCTAATATCTTGGAGTATTTGAGTTGACTTGCTAAAGCTAGTTAAAATAACATACAGCACACAATTCTGCAATATATGTACATTTTTGGCAATGAATAATTGTAAAACATGATGCAGGCAGGTTTCATCACACTGAGTATGTCTACACTGAAGACATGGATTCATGTTGCTCTTGGAGCTTGTTTTATTGTATATTGGACAGCAGTGCTTCCAGCAGCAAGTGTTGCATAAAGCTATAGTGATGTAAGTGATGAAGATTTGAACACAATCAATCATCATGATGACAAAACCTAGTGAAATTAAAATTAAAATATAATTGATTATGTTTTAATTTGCTCTCGCACCAACATTTTTGGTTGCTATAGTTTCTGTAGTTAAGCCTGAAATTAAAATTCTTCTACACATTTATGCCAAACTTCAGCTTCTGTTCAATTAATGGCAGCATCTAGCAGCTGAAAGTCTACAAAACACTCAAGAGGAGTTGCATCTGTGATGCTGACAGTGAACTTTATAAATGAAGACATCTGTGAGCAGCAGTTCAAAGTTGACACTTCACTTACAGTAAGTGTATTAGCCTGTGTAACAAGGGGCGAGGGTACCTGCAATAAAATATTTCACTGTTAAAACAAATAGGTCACAGCGTGTTATTCCTTGTGTCCCGCTCCGCCGGCAGCTGCTGGACATTCTCAGCCTCAATCAGAGGCTCAGTGCTGGTCTCATACAGTCTAAAATAAATGGCCTACCAGTGATAAATTAGTCTCTACCCATCTTCACTGTTTACTTTTGCTACAAGATGAGTCATGTTAATCTCACTTTTATCCTCTTCTAACCAACACTAAGATGCCTGGTATGAAATGAATCATAGAATTTTATATCTAAGGTAAAGGATTTCATACCATTGTCTTTTTCCATGTTGTTTAGAGGATGCATGTATCATGGGTTTGCTGTGTGCTTATCAAAGGATTTCTGTGTCATCATGTAAAGAGGTTGCAGTACAGTTTTGAGTTCTGCTTCTCACTGCAGTAGCAAAACACAGGAGGTACTGTACATGCATAGTGTGCTTGTGTGTATGTGGGAGTGTGGGTGTGTGACATGTGGACACTTCAGCTAACCTTTGAGAGAAGGGTAGAGGGAATGTTTTGCTCCAGTCAGCTCTTGTGGATTATCTTTTGATAGATGAATGTCCATAAGCCAGTAAGGATCAAAAAGTTCAGGGTAACAACGCAAGAGCAACGCATGCATCATTGGACTCTAAGACAGCTGCCCTGTGGAACTGGAAATGGTCCCATTGCATGTCTGTTTCCTCTCCACAGGGTTAGCGTTCCATGTAATGCACCAGTGAGATAACAACCACCCCTCATCTCAGCACCTCACTTTCCCAGTTTTCTGTGGAATGATGCCAGAACTTTGGCACTGCCAAAACTAGAGCTCTAAAGAGCAGATTTGGAGGGTGAAGAGGAATGCAGAGGCAGGTGTCTGTGAAAAATGAAGAGATAATACCTCGTGAGAGATTCTCTGAACTCCCCGCCCGGCTGCGGAAGAAGGATGATAGTTATTAAAAAGACAAAGATGTTCAAGGGAAAAATGGGTTTTAAGTTGATGTAGTAATGTGATTACAACAATGCATAGCTTGACAGAGTCTGGGAGATATGGGTCACTATAATGTCATCAACAACTATGGTTCTTGTGTCAAGATATTTTGTCCCCTAAATTATCAAGGAGCTATAAGATAAGGCTACTGCATCAAAAAAGAGAGTCTTGAGCATTTTCTCAAAATCTTTCTTCATCCCACACTTACATGTACACGCAAAACTCACAAAGTGATTAAACTGCATTGTAGACACATGGTAGCAGGTGATAAAATGCACTACAGCAATGGCAGAACAGAAATTCTGCTTCTAATTTCAGCCTGCAGGCCCACAGTGTAGCACTTCAAACTCTGAAAGTAACTTTGCAGCTGACATGAGGAACCTGCAATTTATACAATAGCTCTCCAAATGAATGTATTTGTATGTCCATTGTGAACCGTGCCAAGAATAGCTTCCCTCTTCAGCTTTGGCAGCAGTTTTACCATGATCAGTCCACAGGTTGGCAATTCGTCTTGTTTTAATGAAGGTATCGTCTTGGATTAGCTTTGCCCCGACAGGTTTTCTATTGAAGTGTTTGTTTCTCGTGGCCTGGTTTAAGCTCTGTTGTTGCTCTGTTGTTTGCCTGCTGTTGAAGGAGCAAGTCATTAGCAAGGGAGCTAATATTTCAGCCATTTAACCACTGTATATCTTGGTGGTCCCCCTTTGGCTTCAGATCTAGGCCTCTTTGGAATTCTGGTCTTTGACCCATTCTCTACAGTGTGTTTATTTTGGGGATCTGGGTCATTGCATCCCCAAATCCAACATATGGATTAAGCATTGCAAGGTGAGGTTGAGAATCTCTCCTCCAAAGATGAAATTTCGTTTTGACATTCTTTGGCAAATTGCAGTTGCCTCTACTCCAGCTAACATCCAGTTGTGCAGTGCTGCCTCATCTCACCACATAACTCCTTTTTTATTTGACTTCAGTGGTCTGACATTTAGGAGTACTCATAAATTTTTGCAGTGAGGAACTCTTGTCTTTTCGTGTGGAGATTTATTTGTCAACTTTCACAACATTTCACTTCATATTTACAATGGTAGAACCCCAGTGGCTTATTATTGGGTCTCAGTTGTTGCTCATCGGTACTTGAAGTACATTCCTTTGCAAGGAGTCATCTTTTTTCATTTGCACATGATCTGTGTCATTGCTGTATCTGACCCAACACAGTCCAAACAGAATGAGGAGATCAAGCACGCTTGAACCAAATTTTTGATGTTTGTGTTCCTTGGCTCGTGACACAGACAACAATTTTTGACAATTTTTAGAGGGAATACCTGAAGAATGACACAACTTTGCTAATTGTAGATAAGTTTGTTTAACCAACATGAAGTGGTATCTCCACATGATGTTCGCTTTGCCTGTTTTTCTTTGTAAAAAAAAAGAATCAAGTTGTTCTGAATGAATAGAATCACAGGGGAGCAACTTCATAAACATTCTTCACACCTAAGCCTAGCATTCTGTTCATTCTTTTGTCAAGAGGAAATAGTGAGCGAGAGTACAACATTAAAAGGGGGCCTTCCCTTGCCTAGGGAATGAAATGCTATAGCTGATTATTACAGCTAACTATGATAGGAGGACCACCAAGGTAGCGACAACTGATGTAGCTGCCGCAGGGGTGAGACAAAGGTTTACATATTACACAAGCAATTTAGATGTTTTCTAAACATATTGCCAAGACAGTGGGAGTTGGCAGCTCCTTCCTTGTTTAGGTTTTCTTTCTGTCTTTTACTGCATTCCCCCCCCCCCTTCCANCCCCCCCCCCCTTCCAGCCTTGAATTTTGCATGGATTTTGTGTAAACCAGGAAAGAGTGAGGGGACGGGGAGCAAAAAGCATGGACTGAAGCACTCTGCACTTTTGTGCTCTCTATGAACTGTGAGTGAGCTAATAAATTCTTTCAGCCACTCAGCATAGCATTCATGGATATCCCCCAAAGATTACACACACAAATCACCGCACAATGGAGGCCACTGGGAGGGCCTGGGCGTCACAGGGGCTCCCGACCCTGAGGACAAGCGCACATAACCAGGCTGGAGGGAAGACAGACTGGGCGGGGGNGGGGGGGGGGGGGGGGCTGTCAGGGAGGTGCAGCACTACCCAGAGTCAAATGCTTTATAATGGTTTGTAATGTTATATTCAGGGAGGCTGGCGAAGGTGTGAAGTGAAACAGGCAGGGGTACAGAAAGAAAGAATGAGCGAATAGCAGGGGTGTGAAAGGGAATGTGATGGCTAAATAAAAAAGTGGATTAGAGAGACTGAACAATTAAAGAAAGTGGGGATTGGTGGGTCTATAGCATGGTGGGTCTTGGTGATGATGATGAAGATAACTGAAGGGGGTTATGGATTGGCTGTGATTCCAGCCCCTCACAGCCATGGAAAGACTGTGTAGGGACATAATTAACTCCTGGATCTTTTGTGTTTCTCATTTGACTGCAGGGTGGAGATGAAAGGGGCCTGCTAAGCCTGGCATTCCACCTCAATTACAAGAAAAATGGCAAACTCTATGTCTCCTACACCACCAACCAAGAGCGTTGGGCCATTGGACCACATGACCACATTCTCCGTGTGGTTGAATACACCGTTTCAAGGTAATAGGACAATTCTGTGCCAGTTCTACATACCTTACATATGGATTACTCACTGCATGAAATCACATCAAAACCTCAGCTGCCTCGCAGCCTCTATGACCTTAAACTGTCTTATTTGCTTGAATATTATAGAGTGGACATTCCTGATATTTTTGCATGTAAAGCCCATTTATTTGACCAAAAATGTTTGATTTTGAGGCATACTCTTTCCAAAATGATTAAAAATCCTTTGACTAATTGAAATGGTAAGCTTTTTGAAAATTGTGAGGCTAGACAGCAAAACTGTAAAATGCAAATCCCTGTAAATAGGACAATTATAAGGCACACTTGAGAAACAGGGTAATTTTGACTCTGTGCAGCGTAAAAAAAACAATAATTTTGTCATTTGCAGATTCAGAAAGTAAGTTCAGTGTCACTGTTAGCCAGTGTTCCCTGTATTTTGCTGAATGTGTCATTTAAAGCACTTTTTCTGTGATGATTGCGATGTTTTGCTTTGTGCTGTGTAGATACTTCACACTCCTTTCACAATGACCTTTGATTAAGAAAACAATCTTTTCTCACGAACACATTTAAGTGTTCCATTTTAATTTTCATAATCACAGCTGTATGTTTGATTTAACAATCTATTTTTTTAAATGACAGTTATAGTCTAGGCATGCAGGTGACTGCAGTGTATAGGCCTTAATTTAAGGATCCAGTATAGGAATGACAGTTAAAGTATTTGATGGTAGTTTAAAAGAATAATTTTTTCTTTGGCAAGTTGTTTTTAAAAACAACAGGACTTTAAATCCTCTGCCTGAAATAACACATCATGAAATATTTCTTGCTGATACTGTGAAGCCAAGTCTTCATATTGCATTAGGAATTGTGCAACAATCTGAATCCTGTGTTACATCTTAAGAGATCCACCCTCTGTCATTGCCATGAGATGATACAGTGGATTTAGACTAAATGTCTCCAGACAACAAACCATTTAAACTCACTTAATGTGGGATTTAGTTTGGTATGTCATGTCAGCGTTTCTTATATCACTTTAATCATCAACATATTATTTATCAGATCATGTGTTATATTTTTCAAAAGATTAGATTTCATTTCCGCAATAGCTTTGCAGCATAATTTGTCTTAGGCTGACTATGGGACATTCAAAGCTATTTACCAAGACCCTACATCCTTGTAAATGTTAATATTCAAGTGAGAAGTATTGCTTGGCGTCTTGGAACCATCATTTTTTATAGAAAACCAGTGAGTATGTGCATGTGTCTGCATCCTTAGGAAAAACCCCAACCAGGTGGACACCAGGACAGTGCGGGTGCTGATGGAAGTGGCTGAACTGCACAGGAAGCATCTAGGAGGCCAGTTACTGTTCAGCCCTGATGGTCTGCTGCACATCATCTTGGGAGATGGTATGATCACCCTGGATGACATGGAGGAGATGGACGGACTCAGGTGAGGTCAGAGGTCAAAGAATCACGGAGGATTGAATCCTGCCAGTTGTCACCTATTGTGCCTGCCACGTTTCTTTCTTTCTGTTTAGAGTTAAAGAAGTATTTGTTAACGATATATGGACTGTTCCTACAATCGCTTTTTTTGTATGTTTGAATGCAGTGACTTCACAGGGTCTATCCTAAGGGTAGATGTAGACACGGACTGTTGTACGTCATCGTATTCTATACCACGAAACAACCCCTACTTCAACAGCACCAACCAGCCACCTGAAATCTTTGCCCATGGATTACATGACCCAGGCAGGTGGGTGAATACTTAATGGCATACTTCTGTAATGTGTTTATTATTCCTGGAGAAAGAAGTTCAGTCTGTGAAAATTCTAGACGGATTCCTATGACTGATGAAAATGTCTACTTTTTCTTAAATACTGTGACATCTGTGAAATAATCAGTTTTTGTATACTGCTTCTTTTAAACTGAGATCCACCATCCTTTTGCCACCCTGTTGTTGGAATAAAAGACAGCATTAAGACATAATTTCAAGGATGGAAGGAACTCCTGAATTCATCCTTGACAATCTGTACTGTAGGTGTGCAGTAGATCGACATCAGATGGACAATGGGAGCCTTCTGATCCTGTGTACAGATGCCAGTGACAGAAACACAACAACAGGAAGAATACTGGAAATTGTTCAGGGGAAAGATTACGGTGAGCTACAACTTCCTGACATTTATCAAAAACTGCTGCTAATATTTACCCCTGTGAGATTTGATGGAATTCATTATTTTGTGCGGTTGATGAAAATGACGGTGTGACCTTTTCCTGAGTTTTGTTTGATGAACTCACAGCTTGAGAAAGTGATGTGGAATCTCGTGAAAACCCTTTATTGTTTTGGATCACCTAGCACATTTATTCTGCTGAAAAGGACATCTGTTTTTACAAATGTCTTTCATTTTGTAAGTGCATGGTGTTTTGGTGTATCTCCAAAATGTTCAGAAACACATCAGGTTGAGTGCAGAGAGCAAAGTTTAAATGTAAAACTGATGTGATCTAGAAAGATTCTCCACTTGTAGAGTGTAGATTTGCCAAGGGAATGTGAGCTTGTGTCCACAAATATGATTTATAGCTGTCAACAACAACAACTATCAAGATGACAGTTTAAAACGCAGCTGAGAGTTGGCCTAGTTCTTCTCACAACAAGAAAATAATCAATACCAGCGGCGTCATGACAATGCTTAGCCTACTTCTCTTCACAAAAAAAACAAATTATTGCCATCTGTTTTAAATTACATTGTGGGCTGGTTATCTTTGCCACACATTGAATGTTACTTTGACAACCTAAGATAATCCCTCATCCTTGATTAAGAGTGTACTCCATTTCACAGCCCACCTCTGACCTGGCTAGATGGCTGATTTAGCCAGTTACTGAAACTCCAGAGTGATTACATTTGGAAAAGGGAGTGCACCCAGCCCTGGATCATACATTTTAAAGCCAAGAAAACTCCATTCATATTTGCCTTTACCATAACATATTGCCTCAACATCCCACTCATGAATAAAAGATTAATATAGCCTTTCAGTTTGATAAACACATATAAAAGTCCATATTGGCAGCTGTGGAAGTAGTCCTCAATTATGTTTATGTCCAGCTGCTATGAAGAAATAGCTTCTTCGTTTTTATCAGTGAAATCAAATCTCTCTAATAGGAACCATACACCATTATGTTTGAATGGACTTTTGTAATTAGGTAAATATGGATAATTATTTTTGAATACAAATCAACTCTTATTTTTACAGTCCTAAATTATACTTTTCACCTATTGCAGGATGCAGCTTATAGAGTATCATGTTGAGTTTTTATTATGAGCAGTATGTATGAATGACAATTAGCAGGTCTGCATACAGTGCTTCAATCAGACTTTTGCTTTCTTGCGCCTCTGTAGAAAATGAGCCTTCTGTCTATGACCTGCAGTCCAGTGGCGGGGCACCACCTATTGGGGGCTTTATCTACAGGGGCTGCCAGTCTAGACGGCTGTATGGCAGTTATGTTTTTGGAGATAAAAATGGGTAAGTAAAAGATCTGACGAATGTGACGAATGTGTTTGAGACATCATATAATTGGAAAAACAAAGTTGCTACATGTTGTGAAATTTGATAAACTCCCTTATGCGTGATGTCTGGAAAGCTGAGCCCTCCCTTATTCTGAAATCATTTTAATGGCTTCATTTTTCACCCTATTGGTGTATTCAAGTTGATTTATGAGTTATCAGAAACATTTCCACTCTTACTAAGATCAACTTAGCTCTTCTTCTCCTTCACAATTGAAAAATCTGTCCTTTTCATCAGCATGTGCCAAAGTAAACAGAACTTTCCATTCATATTGGGGAAAATATGAGTGTAACATTACTGTCATCAATACTGCTCAACTCAGAGCTGATCACACTTTTCTTTGGTTTGTAAGTTACCCTACTTTTCTGACATCATACACCAGTACAAGAGTAAACAAAGGAAGCAAATATTTGGGTTAAGAGCACTATCAGGAGTTGGCATTGCGTTCTAAAAAATGGGTGGTTGGTTAATTCTGTTCTCCATTACAGTTTTAGGGTATATTGTTGTAGCCGAGTGAATGTTTTTGACATCATCAGACTAAAAGACTAATAACTAAATGTGAACCATGGAAGGATGGATCAATAACGTTGTGTCCTTGTTTACAGATATGAACTATAACTCAGCTAAGACTGCTGCATTTTGTCAACATTTCTCACATGTACAATGATTTCTAAATCTCATCTGACAGCCTGTTAGTAATTTTAATAAAGCAGTGGTTGTGTGTGTGTTCTTTGTCTCAGCAACTTGCGGATCCTTCAGAAATCTTCACTGGTGACATCAGAAAGTGGCGAACAGTGGCAGGAGAAAGCTCTGTGTCTGGGCTCAGCTGGGTCCTGTGGCTCCATGCTTGTGGGACACATCTTGGGCTTCGGAGAAGATGAACTGGGTTAGTAGGGCTGTGATTAGACATCTTATTGTACAAGCTCTGAGATAATAAATTGATACCTACCTTGATGTTTGCATTATGTGAATTACACAGATCATCCCTCCTTTTTTCCCTCTTCTTTTACCACTTTTGTTTAGTTCTCTCTTATATCCATATGAGTGCATGCGTAGGTGTCAAAAGATTTTCTCAGGTCATTGCAGGATGTGAGAACATGGAGTCTTAAAGTCTTGTTGACTTCAAATGATGGATGTCAAAACTATGGAAAAACCATTGCTTAGAGTCATTGTGTGTTGTATATGTAACAATGGTTCGTGTATTTACATGAAACCTTCTTCTGTGGAATTTTCCATTTGGTTATTTAACAAGATGACTGTACTGTTTTATACTAACACAGGGTGTATCACATTGGCACATGAAACAAAATCTGGGAAAAGCTGCAACCAATATCTAGCCAACAGGAAGTGACACCCAAAACTACTGGGGAAACTAATACCCTGTTGACTCTGACACATTTCCAACAAGGATATTAAGTGCTCAGTCCTTCTGGATTAATTGTCATTTCCAAAATATAGCAATGATACTCAAAGGATACACTTATGAGCTATGTATTTGTGACAAGGCAAGCAGTGTTTTGCATACCATAGTGAGCCATTCAGATAGGGTGGGATAAGTCAAGGTGAGTAGAATAACATGAGACACGATTTTTACTAGTTTGCCCCTCATGATGAGGATCACTCAGATAGCCTTCTGAAATGGTTAATTGTTGTTCTTGCCAGGTCTTCGAGTTATTATTTGAAGAGTTATTGAAAGATTCCTGCATTTCATCATGATTTGCTTGTGGTGCAAGACTTATGTAGGGGTGGGCATGTGTCCCAAAGTATGGGCCCCACAGACACATGTTTACAATTTGTCCCCTTATGGAACTTTCTTGCGGGCTTGTTCCTCATTAAATTATCCGCCTGGTTCCCAGTCATGAGTATCCAATTGTCCCATTAAACTCTGCCTTAAAGTCCCTTGGCAAGTGCAGCGCTGCAGAAGTCTTAGCAAGGCTCACTCTCCTCTCATCTCGTCTTGTCTGAACATGTTTCATCTCCTCTCCTCTCCTCTCCTCTCCTCTCCTCAAATTAATGCAAATCATGCAGACGGACCATTTCCATGTGGCTTTCTCCTCCTTTTCAGGTGAGGTCTACATATTGTCGAGCAGTAAAAGTATGGCACAGTCACACAGTGGGAAGCTCTACAAATTGGTGGACCCCAAAAGGTACAATCAAAAAAACATTTTTCTGACATTGAATTTTTGTAGATTATATTGGTTTGTAATTGGTCTAAGTTCAAAGGTAACTGATCCCTGAATAGTTATACATACCATCCAAAAAAAATAACCCACCATCACTAATTCAGTGTTGTTATAGGATATCCTCCGTGAGATCACATTAGTTGTCATGTAGCTTTGAATCTCGCATTTACAGAATGTATTTCTTTGATTTTATTTCTTTTCTTCGCTTCATTTCAAGTTACTTCGCACACATATAGCAATATGACTAGAATCTTTATCCCTTAAACAAGTCATCACATGACCATTTCTGCTGGCCAACACAAACACTAAGCAATACCTGGACAGTAAGTATAGCTTTGCAAAATGTGTGAAGAACTGCAAACAGCAAGACTAGCTGGGCATGCTCACCCTGGTAACATAACTATGGACTGCTCATTATTTTCGGAACATTTGACAGCAGGTTTTATTCTGCTGAGAGTAAGGAAAATGTAAAGGCACCTGTTGTCAAGCACAGAGACCTCCACTAATTTTATTTAAGCACATGTAGAAACACATGCACAGGTTCATTCATCATTATGTTGGCACAGATCAACAGCGCTGCACACATTAGTTTTACTGTGAGTGGTGCAATAAGGTCTTTTGCTGTGCCCTCAAATGCGTACTCAATATCTATGTACTTGAAGATGTTTGTGTTTGCCAAGCTAAGTATATGTGAAAACATTTGTCACTGAAAACAAAATACACACATATTGCATGAATTCACGTCTCTCAATACAGGGTGGTTGCATAGGTATTTTTATCTGATCCTATATATTACCCAGTAGAAAAACATCTATTGGAACACAAGCAGATCCCTTGATACTCTAATTGAAACCAATTGCTTATTATGTTTAAAATTGAACCTCCCTCATTTCTCCCTGTCATCTCATCAGCACATGTGAAAGAAGTTGAGATCCTGCTCTGGTCACTAATTAGGTCTTGTGCAAATGCACACTGAACTTTGTTAAATACAGAGTCCTGATCTGATTAAGAGAGAGAGTTAAAGCAAGAGAAGGAGACAGAGAGCGAGCACATTTGCATTCCTCCCAATCACAATAGAAACATATCTCCAGCTAATTATTCCTACGTGACTACAGTGCCACCCAGGTCTTAGCACAATTAATTACACCACAGATATTTCAAAGGGGCCCTTGTGGCTCTTGCTGTATTTATGTTCTCTGGCATGGCTGCTGGTGTGACGGGTGGGGTTTGGACCCAAATGCAGCACACAGTACAACTCCGACAAGTAAAGT
>VXCM01001864.1:0-17519 GCA_014773175.1 Lucifuga dentata
TTACATGTATGAAAATTGAATATATTAGGTTCAAACATGCAAAATGGCCGGTATGGTCCTTTAAAGATGAGCCACTGTTGGCTGCTGTAAACTGATAAAAAAAAAACTGGCTAAACTCCGAGTGCTTAGCTTAGCACCACACAGCAGCCCTCATAAAGACACACAACCAGGAAAAGTCACGCCCATCTGCTGTCTATCAACCAATCCCAGGTCTCCTCACAGTAATAAAGCCCTGTGATAGGATAACTCACTTTTAGGACCATGTTGGCTAAATACTCCCTATGTACTACACGTTATGTTACTGACAACTATTTCCCAAAACATATTATGGAGTGGTCAATATTAGAATTGTTTTTCCTACCTTCCAGACTGCCACTGGTTTTAGTTCATACCAGTATACTTGTTGCGACCTCAGTCGTACTGTGGTGCTTTTGTATACGTGTATATGTGTATGTGTCCGTTATTCCTGAACTCACTTACTGTTAGAAGTTTCCCGGCTGTTGCTTGGCAGCTTGTTGGATTAAATTGAATTAAATAAATTTTCCTCAGACTTAGTTGACTTATTGTTTCTTTTTGCTTTGACAAGTTGAGTTAATTACAGATGATAAGCAGAGAGATTCACTCTGACTAATATCAGACATATGGATAATCTTAATAGCATGTAAACAAATATATGTGTATAAATATATATATGTTTGTGTAACATATACTCTGCACAAACAGTTTTTCGCGAACGCATGCATTTTACATAATTCTCAGGCAATCATTCAGCTTTAATAAGTAGCACTTAGACTGATCTCATGTATTCAGATCTAATTTCATCTACATAGAAACATGATGTCACAGCTCAGGTCTCTATTTCTGGAGACGAGAAACACGTGGAGATGCAGACAGGCAGAGAGACGATAGAAGCAGACAAAGAAACAGATCAACGGAGGGAAAGAAGCTGTCCCTTTATTCACACATGCTTCCTTTCCTCTTTCCTTTCAAGCATTGAACTATAACTTGTAGAAGGCCAACCTTGAATTTTCAAGCAACGCTGTGGTCAGTCGACTCGACTGGGCCAGTTTTTACACCAACTGTTTTTGTGTGTGAGTGTGTTGCACATTTTCCATAATCTAGTTCTTTTTTAAATATTTTACCAAATTTTTCTTGTTGGAAATATTTTTTGAAATGGTTTGAAAAGCTCAAGTCTCACCAATGGCATATTAATGGCATAAATGCAGAATATGAGAGACTGTTGGTTTAAAGAACCATACCAGCCATTTTGCATATTTGAGCCTAATATATTCAATTTTCATACATGTTTCATACACAATTATGTAATTTTACATTTAAGTGCAATAAAAAGCGTGGAGTGAACGTATGTCTCCACCCTAAAAAAGACCTGCGTTTATGGAAAAATTTAAAGGACCGTGACTTCATAAGGCTGTGTAACTATTAGCAGGAGAAACATGGATTTTTAAGGTGGGTGTATCACTTGAATATTTGATTTTGAAAGATTAAGAGATTTTACAAAATATCAGGAAAGCTGAAATACAGTTTTACCCTTTAGGAAATGATTACCAGTAACGTAACATGTATGAAGATTGAATATATTAGGCTAAAACATGCAAAATGGTTGGTATGGTCCTTTAATATTTCAGTTTTCATTGTGGATATAATATGCAGAGTGACATGGACTGAGACCTTATTCCTCAGTTAACAGGGTGAACAATGTACGAACGTGTGTGTGTGTGTGTGTGTGACATACAACTAAAGATAATCCTACCTCACTTTTTTGATATTTGACATTTTCAAAGGAAATTATGAATTCAGATTGGTGTTAAAGTGATAAGTCAAGCTTTTTGCTGACATCAGAGCCTGATAGAAGACAGATGCAGTTTATTTAGGAAGGATACTGGAATACTTGTTATAAGTATTAACAGGGTTGTCATATCACAATAATACAGTATAATGTTTTATATGATAAATGCTTATATCATGATATTGGTAATATTACAGCAATTAATATTTTTAATTTTGCTTTTACATTTCTGCATTTTTTCCATGACTTTTGTTTCCATGACCTGAGCAATTTTTGGCAAAAGTCTTATCTTATCTTATCTTATCTTATCTTATCTTATCTTATCTTATGACACGTTTATGCACTGAAGACTAGCAGGTCACGTCAACGTGAGTAATTGTTTACAAACTAAAATATTACGGAATTTAGTTATTTATACTTTTAGAGAGGGAAAAACACTACTGTGCCAATTTTAATACACATATTCATTTTTACTCACAGTTTTACAATTTGCAGCATTATTTAGGTCTGATATCTAAAAAAAAAAATTGTTCAGTGTGACATTTTTCATATCATCATAAATATTGTTATTGCATAATTACTTTGAGATATTGTGATATTATTTTAAGGCAAGGTACTAATGGTGGTCACGTCTGTTTTGTGTTCGTGCGTGTGTGCAGCACGTCCTCCGCCATTCTGCCTTATTAATCTTATTAGGCCAATGGGAACACAAGCTAATAGGAGCTGATTATCTGCTTCTGGCCTCAAGGCTGATGCACCCACACACACACACACACACACACACACACACACACACACATGCACGCACTATCCCTTCATCTATATATAGTATTATACATACATGCAACACTTAAAGCAACACAAACTATGATGCTGTAAGTTTTAAATTCATCATGTGTCTCAGGCTGACAGCATTAGAGCTTTACCTTTTGGGTGTGTGCTGGGGTAAGTGGTGTGTGAGCCTGAATACACACACACACACACACGCACACACACACCATATTCACACCGGACTCATCCACATGGAATCGGATGTTAATGTCAGCTAGTGTTATCGTCACTGAGGGCAGTGACATCGAGTCACGTGTGTGTGTGTGTGTGTGTGTGTGTGTGTGTGTGGTGTGTGTGTGCCTGTGTGTTTCAAGCTCCCAGCTGATCTATTAGACAGGTCATGTGTGATGGTGGTGCCAGGCTAACCCTTCTCTCTGATCAATTTAAACACACACACACACACACGCACACACACACACACACACACACATCAGCTGCTCGGCATAAAGAGCGATTTGATGCGAGATGCAGGAGAAGTGATGACGTTTTCCTTCAGGCTGACAGAAAACTGGAGAACAAAATGTTCTGAATGACGTAAGAAGCAAAATAAAGTTCACGATCCATAATACTACTACTACTAGTACTACTACTACTACTACTACTACTAATAATAATAATGATAATAATAACACCCATTGTAACTTACTGTTTTTTCAGATTATTTATAGTAACTTAAGTATGTGTTGGATCTGGATTCTTAGAGATTTTAATCAGCATTCAAAATAATCTTTTCTTCTCTGCATTTGACTTACATCCAGCGAGGCCTTTGTGAGTGTTGATTTGTGCTAATCGCCATTTAAATTCATCCTTCTTTGTTGAAGGGGACATATTCTACTTTTTGTTGTTTCCCCTCATTTTATAGTGTATTATAGTGGGGTGACCGTGGGTGTTTTTTTTTTTTTTTTTTTTTTTTTTGCACATTAAAGCATTGCAAAGGTTTCAAAATAGACCCCTACTTAAAATCTTATATAGTACTTCCCCTTTAAAAGCCAAATGAAAATGTAAATGTAACATAACAAATAGTTAGACCTAAGGTAATACATGCTCTGGCCTCTAGGGGTGCTAGCAGCCACCTAGTTCACTTATGCTGCGTTTGAGCTACTTCGGAAGTTGGATTGGAAAAATGTGTTCGAACAGCACTTGTAGTCGGAGCTCCGACTGGAAAACTCGGACCAAAATTATTTACACCAACTTCACGAGTATGACATCACTCAACATGGCAGCGCCCGTGGAAGCGAGCTTTGTGAATGGAAATGATCAGCTAACAGCGAATAAAGTATTTTTTCTTATGTGACATTGAAATAAAAAGGAGGTCAAAATATATCGCCAATTTAACTGTATACACTGTATAATAACTGTTTGCCATTGATATGTAAGTGTAAATAATTTCATAATATTACTTATCTACATAAATATTTAATACCCACTGTGATTAGTATCATTGTAAAACAACACAACCAAACAGTCCTGTAATCTAACTTTACTTTAGTTAGCATTTATTACTAAGTTTATTACTAAGTTTAATTAATCTTACAGTATTTATTGGTGTTCAGCCGTGCTTTTTTGTTTACATTTGGCTGGAACAGTTTGAGGTCGGAAGTCGGAACTTCCGACTGGGAAAAANTGCTTTTTTGTTTACATTTGGCTGGAACAGTTTGAGGTCGGAAGTCGGAACTTCCGACTGGGAAAAATCCGACTTCCGAGGTAACTCAAACGCAGCATTGTGCTTTGGGCCACCAAAGTCACAACACACGTTGAAATAATAATAAATAATTTAATTAATAATAATAAAGTAATTTAATGTTTTAACTGGTTTAGGTGGTTCCCCATCGACACTCCATATATTGCTGGGTACTATACAGTATACAGCAGAGTATTCTATGATTGATATGAAAAAGCATTGGTTAAAGAAAGACATTGCCAAGTGAATTTCCTAAAAGTTGTGCTAAATTTTGATGTATATATTTCCACAAAACAGTGTTATGCAAATAGAGCAGCATGATAGTTACATTTCATATGCAACACAATACAATGAGACTCCCTCAGTGGATTCAAACCATGAAGTTCTGGTTACATGAGTCGAAGAATACTGATTACCTTATTCTTTTAACATTTTGAATTTCTGGTCTTTCTGGTGGAGTGTTAGCTATAACTTTGATGCTTTGTATTGTTTGTCAATACAAAAGCATTATGCCATTTTCTTTCTTTCACAATCAAGTATAAAAACATTTTTGCAATAGACCACCTTTCTTCACACTTTCAGGAATTACTTATTGGGCTTTTTAATATGCAAATTCATAATGATCATGAAAACAGGTCAATGAAAGCCCCCTAAATGGCCACTTGTAGCTCATCACACAGGTTGTATGTTTCTATGAGGTGTGAGGAGTTCAGCCTAAGTGATTTGTTTTATTTGTTTTTCTTTCAGATAACATTTAGGGGCCTGAAGAGTAAATATATTCAGCATTTCAAAGAAAAAAATATGGATTAGAGAAAAGTTGGACAAAATAAGCATCANAATATATTCAGCATTTCAAAGAAAAAAATATGGATTAGAGAAAAGTTGGACAAAATAAGCATCATTGTATGTGACAAAATGGTATTTATTTTCTCCTCTTTTGTTAATCATTGGAATCATTGTTAATCATTTGGAAATTGAAATATATAAATTGAATTAGTAGTTTATTTTTTAGTTTTTAACCCATTTAGAATATTTTTTCCATTTTGACAGTTTGTTTTAATCTGACATTTATTAATTGTAAACATTTAGCTTACAGCAGCAGCCAAATGCAGGCAGGAGGGTAGTGTGGTGCTAAAGGGCATTTCCCTAGAAAGATTATCCAGTTTTATCAAATAGTACCACTTTATTAACCAAAATCTGGGGCTAAAAGTTAAAATAAACTAAGATACATCTTATTTACTAAGAGCTTCTGTTACTTTATCTCTTTATGTGCCTGTAATGTGCTTTAATTTTGTTGTAGCGTCCAGTTTTCTTTTCTTTATAAATGGTGTTCAGCTTTTAATAGCTCTTAGTTTAATTAGACTCCTATCACCTCATTTTTAATGAATTGTTGTTCAAAGTGTTACAAGTTTGTACAGAATATACAGACCGTGCTGTGTACTGAGTGAGATGTGATGAGTGAGATCTGAAGAGTGAGATCTGATGAGTGAGTGAGATCTGATGAGAGATCTGAGGAGTGAGATCTGAGGAGTGAGATCTGATGATTGAGATCTGAGGAGTGAGATCTGATGAGTGAGTGAGATCTGATGAGAAATCTGAGGAGTGAGATGTGATGAGTGAGTGAGATCTGATGATTGAGATCTGAGGAGTGAGATCTGATGGAGTGAGTGAGATCTGATGAGAGATCTGAGGAGTGAGATGTGATGAGTGAGATGTAAGAGTGAGATGTGATGAGTGAGATCTGAGGAGAGATGTGAGGAGTGAGATGTGATGAGTGAGATGTGAAGAGTGAGATCTGATGAATGAGTGAGATGTGAGGAGTGGGATGTGATGAGTGAGATGTGAAGAGTGAGATCTGATGAATGAGTGAGATGTGAGGAGTGGGATGTGATGAGTGAGACGTGAAGAGTGAGATCTGATGAATGAGTGAGATGTGAGGAGTGAGATCTGAGGAGTGGGATGTGATGAGCGAGATGTGAAGAGTGAGATCTGATGAATGAGTGAGATGTGATGAGTGAGATCTGATGAGTGAGATGTGAGGAGTGAGATGATGGAGTGCTCACAGCCCTTATTGCATTTTGAGATGAAATCAAAACATGATTAGATGTGACAAGCATAATTCAGGGAAAATTACTGATACAGCAGAGTGCAACATTGACTCATCATATCACAGTTGTACACACACACACACACACACACACAGTACACATACAGGGAGTGTATGTGTACTGTATGTGTACTGGGGGTGGCTGTAGCAACTGAATACATGTTAGGGAGGATTGAAATGTGTGTTCATGGCTGGTGATGGTTCTAGATGTTGATGGATTACTAAAAGGTCCGTTAATAATCATTAATAATATAGAAGCTTTGGCAGATTTGTGGTACACAGCAGAACCATACATGTCTTTATATTTTATACTCAAGGTGAGTGTTTTCAAAGCAGATCTCACAGCAGTGACTCATCCTGACTGAAACAGGCCAAACTGTCTGTGTGTCTGAAAACAAAATTTTACTTTCTCTACACACACACTCTCACATTTCTTTATGCTTCAGCACAAGCAGCTAAAATACCTCATCCAGCCTCCAAAACAGAGGATTTGGGAATTTACAGAAAAATTAATCTGAAGTGCTGAAATGCAGATTTGCAGAGAATTAGTATTATCAAATGATCTGTAGACGCTTTCCAAAACATAGACTTCCAAAATCTATAAATTACAGACATGATTTGCATGGGACTAAGACCACAGATTCTGCTGTTTTTAACAAATCACCTGAGGATGTCCGCTAATACTTAGTGTGAAGTTCCTGTGTGAATAAGTAGTATTGCAGAGGTAATCTGCGATGTTCATCCCATGCAAATATGTGACAAACTCCTGAGACTGGGAGAGCCAAAAATAAAACATTATTACACCAAAGAGCCACAAGACACTTTCACCGCCCTCCCCCTGGACCAACCCGATCTTATTCTCTTATTCTGTCACATTCCATCTAACTATAAAGCCAGAACTCTCTGTCTGTCTGTCTGTGGCACCAACATCTCTAGAACCCAGCACCTTATGAAGTTGATATTCAGCAGGTGTAATGCTCAGGATCCAAGAACGTGCAGTGTCGCATGTGAAGTTGTTTGGATGAGTGGGTTTCAAATTGAGCTATGCTGGTAAAAAGTAGTCTGCACGCAGCAGGATATGCTCTGGGTGTGGCAGCATATGCTCCAGTCTACGGGCATTGATGGCATGCTGCGGCGCACATTGTAAAGTCCAGCCCGAACACTCACCTTTTCAACAGCCACGCACTAGTTCTTTAAATAACAAGAATTAATACAGATCTCTTTAACAACTGTAATTTTTGGTGTATACATTTAGTTTGTGCTGGCGGAGTTTGTTACTTGGTCGTTGCTAGGATGCAGAGAGGAAAAGTGGCACTGAAGATCTGAAGCTTTAAAATGCAACAGCGATGTCTAACATAACAAGCAAAATGGTTTGCCATTTCTTTCCACAACAAAATATAAATTCTCCCATGCTGGTAAAAACATTCTGTGCTCCTCTTCATNATTTCTTTCCACAACAAAATATAAATTCTCCCATGCTGGTAAAAACATTCTGTGCTCCTCTTCATATTTTCATTTAGTTTTGCACTTCACTGGCACCGCCGTGGTCATAAACTCAGGCCATTAACAGACCGACTGTAGGATAGTTGGGAAAAGTGTAGCATCCACACTGAGCCTGTGATTGCCAGATTGCAGCTGCATCTTTTTTTTATCCATAATATCAGCATACATTGTGAACAAAACTTAAAGGAACAATATGAACCGCACTGAACCGGGTCTGGAGCCGCAGGTTCGCCTGGTCTAATGTGTTGCCCTGATTTCATGAACACACCAGATCATTTGATAATATTAGGCCAATGCAACTTCACTTCTTTCTTTATTCTGCACCTTTTTTTCTGTGTCTTTTGCTGTTGAGAACCTGAAGGCAGCAGAGGAGTATTTGGATACGAACTTTGAGGATTCTTATCATTATTAAAGGACAATACTGCTGTTTTGTATGTTTGAATCCAATAAATACAACCAATATACAGGTTACTTTACTGCCAACAATTTTCCTAAAAATATTAGTGGAGTGGCACATTTTGCAGTTGTTTTTCCTACCTGCTGGGCAGCCAAGTGGTTTTAGTTCATTCCAATATGCTAATAAAGTCACTTGTAGAAATTTCTTTGTTTGAGATAAGAAACCCATCACAGTGAACCGCACGCTGTTGTTATTTTTAGATGTTGCCAAAATTACTTAATTTAACCGGTCCAACATGGAGCTACACGGAAGAACATGTACTGTAGGTCTCTAACACCGAATATAATCCCAGCAGAAAACTGCTTTTACCTGAGAAATGAAAATGGCCCTGCCTTTTACGTGCAAATATGTGTGTGTTAGCAAGTGAAACATTTAATTTAGAAAGATCAGGGGATGAGTGAACCGTATCGGTGATTTTACGTGTTTCAAGGACCATACTGGCCATTTTACATGTTTGAGCCTAAAATATTCAATTTTCATACATGTTACGTTACTGACAATCATAGGATAAAACTGTATTTCAGCTTTCCTGATATTTTGCAAAATCTCTTAATCTTTCAAAATCAAATATTCAAGCAATACACCCACCTTAAAAATAGATGTTTCACCTATGAAGTTATAGTCATTGTACTTTTTTGGATAAACGCAGGTCTTCTTTTGGGACTATATTCCCCAGTGGAGACATACATTCACTCGGTGCTTTTTATTGCGCTTAAACACTAAAATTATGTAACTTCTAAAAAAAACCCTGAATACACGTCTTGTTGGTGATGATGGATTACCTATCCCAAGAACATTTCAAGTATCAAAAGTTGATTTTAATAGCGTACCAGAATAAACTGAAACCAGTGATGGTCTGGAAGGTAGGAAAAACATTTTTAATTCACCATTCTAGTAATATCCTTTGGGAAATGACTGTCAGTAAAGTTATGTGTATGAAAATTTAATATATTAGGCTCAAACATGTAAAATGGCCGGTATGGTCCTTTAAGCCAATAAATATGACCTGCAGACACGTTAAGGTATTGCCAACATAAAACCGTATTTTATGGGGTGTAATTTCTAAATCACCTGAGGTCCCCAGGTAATACTAGTCCTGAATAATATTTCAGAGAAACTACTTCTTCAGCGTTCAGCCTCGGTGGTTTCATGACTGCAGATGATCTGATTTTTTAAATAAAATGACTGAAGAATCCCTGTGTTGCATCAGCGAAAACTCCTGTTCATCTGAGCCACGATACAGCATCAGCTGTCTAAAGTGTCCCAACTTTGTGTCTCATGGACTGCCCACACATGAAACAAGCCTGGTTTCCATGGCAACACTCTCCCTACTGCAGCCATTATAGATGCACAGAAGGAGATTACCATGATGTTCTCGTGTTACGTTCTTCACTGAGTTTGGAGACGTGGCAGTCGTGCATTTCTCCTTTTTGGGAAATGACATCGTTACACGACAAACTAAAAGTAAAATACATGATGGCTATTTGATCTTTAGAGTTTTAGCATCATTCTTCAAAGAATTAACAAAGTGCTGTGTGGAAAAAGTTGATTGTATTCAGATGACTTGTTGTGTTTCTCCACCTTCTACTTAAAGGACAATACCAGTGATTTTGCATGTTTGAGCCCGATACTGTATATACAACCTGCAGACATGTTATGTTACTGACAACCATTTTCCAAAATAGATTACTGGAGTGGTAAATATTAAAATTGTTTTTCCTACTTTCCAGACTAACATTGGTTTCAGTTAATTCCAGTATGACATAAAAATCAACTGTTAGAAATTTGAAACTATTTCTCTCTCTCTCTCTCTCTCTCTCTCTGTGTGTGTGTGTGTGTGTGTGGTTNTATTTCTCTCTCTCTCTCTCTCTCTCTCTCT
Source organism: Lucifuga dentata (assembly GCA_014773175.1). NCBI lineage: Eukaryota > Metazoa > Chordata > Actinopteri > Ophidiiformes > Bythitidae > Lucifuga > Lucifuga dentata. The sequence goes on from VXCM01001864.1 coordinate 10,266, forward strand.
GTGTGTGTGTGTGTGTGTGTGGTTAGGTTTGAGCAAGTGTTCGTTTTTATGCAAACATGCACATTTTTTCTGTATATGTATTTAAGTGAGTGTGCATGTGTGTGCATTTATTGTGTAAGTGTGTGTTGGTGTGATTACTCCATTTGTTATCTCCATTGTTCTGCAGTAATCTTCATTCTTCAGATGCAGTTCTGTTGATTATCTGTCTTTCAATGTGAATACAGCCAACCACACACACACACACACACACACACACACACACACATTGTCAGATGTTAACTGAGCAGAAAGAGCGGACATTTCAGGCCTATGTAAACAAAAGAGGGTTGTAGGTAGAATGTTAAATTGGACAGAGGCGTGTGTGTGTGTGTTTTGCAGGCTGTTATCAGTGTGAAACAGCTCTGAGTCATGATACTTGTTGACCCTAACAGGTCATCAGGCAGCTTCTGTAATGGTAAACCACGCAGGTTACACGCTAATCAGACCTAGACAAAGATGCACAATCAATATTTACCTGGCAGTTGAACGGTCCTGCAGCATTAATACAGGAAACAAACAGGTGATGGTATCTGTGGTGTTATTAGTGTGGATGCTGGTTAATTACACTAACGGATGATTCAATATCACAGTCAGCTCAGGGTTTGGTAAAATATATTTATTTTATATTGATAATGAGCAAAGGTTGAATAGCAAATGATAAGCTTCCTGATATTCAGCCAATATTAGTACAGTGCCTGTTCAAAATGTGCCTGTTTGGACCGGGCCAGACTTTATGGTGTGCGCCGCAGCCTGCCATAAGTGCCTGTGGAGTGGAGCATATCCTGCTACACCTGGAGTGTACCCTGCCACTGCACCCAGAGCGTATCCTGCCACCGTGCCCAGAGCGTATCCTGCCGCTGCGCCTGGAGCATATTCTGCCGTGCATGGACTACTTCCAGACCACCACTGGTTTCAGTTTATTCTGGTACGCTATTAAAATATATTAGGTTCAAACATGCAAAATAGCTAATATGGTCCTTTAGCTTCTTTTTTCTGAGAAAGTTTATTTTCAAGAAAGGAAAACAATTTAAACAATTTGAAGTGAAATTTGCAAAAATAAAAAATAAATAAATTTTAAAAAAGCAAAACAAATGAAAGTGAATCTGTTTCATTTTGTTTAGAAAAATGTTATGTTGCACAATGTTGCGCATAATTTGGAGAATTTAAAGGTTTTTTTATCACTTCAAAGTCAAGGGAAAATACTGTATTTGTCACCACATTTTGAGAATTACTGACTTCTGGCTTCGGGAAATTACATATTTTAAGAAAATCTGCATATCAACCGACACCTGACCGTGAATGCTGTTAATGTGTGTTATATAAATGTGTATAATAAAAGTGTGTCTGTGCCATTTAACATACACAAACAAAACCAGTTATTCTTCAGGAGGCATTTTGACATGATTATTTAATATTCAATATATTTTTCAGTTTCATGCTGTCACATTTTTGTAGCATTAAATATCATCACCAGTAACATCTATATTCTCTATGTAATAACACCAATAATATAAACTGACTGTGTGTGTGTGTGTGCACAACTGCAAAACTCTGCGTGTGCGTGTATGTGGGGGTGTGTAACCTGAGAGTTTCGTCAATGTTTTGCAGTGTGTGAATGTGTCTGTGTGAGTCTTTGTCCACACTGTCTGATAATGTGTGTGTGTGTGTGTGCGTGCTTGCCTCCACTAAATCAACAAGTGCTTTGCTTGATGTGCCTTAAAACCAGCCGACTCACTAACCTCTTTCGTGTAGGTTCGTGTGTGTGTGTGTGTGTGAGAGAGAGAGACAGAGAGAGCGAGCGAAAGAGAGCGAGTGTGAGTGCATTGGTGTGTGGGTGAGATAACAAGAGAAAGACAGAGAAGTGAGAAAGAAAAACAGTGGGAGAGAGGAAAAGAAAAGTGAATGTGATTCTGTGAGACAAAGAAAGTGGAAGTGAGGGAGCAAAATGTGTAAGCGCGACAATAAATTATTGTGTGTGTAGGGATGACCAAATACATGAAGTTTTTCCAATGCCACACACACAGTGTTACCATAGAAACATGGTGACTGTGCAGCAGGACTTCAGACTGAATAGTTTTCATCTTTGGGATGATTTAGTTGTTTTGCTCTGAAATAATGATTTTTTTTTCTTTGATGCTAAGTGTCTTTGACATCAAATGTCAAACAGGAAGGGTTGGACAATATATATGATATACTGTATATGGTGTGAATAGTGTACCATGTGCCACCGTGTTCTAGATGAGGCTCCTGTTTTCACTTGTGTCTATATATATATATATGTATATATATCTACAAGTGGAAAGTCAAAAATTTTCCCTCAAACTGAAACATTTTCAGCTTGTTTTCACTGTTTTTACAGCATCTAAGTACACTTACATGATCATATATGAGTGACTTGATTTAGATCTTGTATTCACGTTACATGTATTGAATACGCTTTGTGAAGATAAAAATGTAAAAAAAAAAAAAAAANAAAAAAAAAAAAAAAGCAGATGGAATTAGACATTCTCAGCTCTGTTTTTGGCCCACATTCAAATGTGGAAATAAATCAGACACGTGTCGGATATCTGATCATGTGACTGATCTCATGCTGCATTCACACAACTCCGAACTCCAAATTGTCTGACCTATTTGAAAAAGTTCATTAGAATGGCACTTGGTAGCTCCAATTTGGAACCTCGGGCCAAATCCATCAGGCCAAATGCTCTGATGTCACTCAACATGTAAAAACCTGTAAAGGCAAAGAATGTGAATGATAAATAATCAGCTAATTAGCCAAATAAAGTACATTTTCTTGAATAACTCTTTCTACTTATCTTCCTTCTTTCTTCATTCCTTCCTTATTTTATTTTTTCACTTCTTTGTTCCTTTCTCTGTTCCTTCCTTCTCCATCTTACCTCCCACTTTTCTTTCCTTTCCCTCCTTTCTTTCCTCCCTGTCTTTCCTCTTTCTACTTGTCTTCCTTCCTTCCTTCCTCCCTCCCTCCCTCCCTTCCTTCCTTCCTTCCTTCCTTCTGTCCTGTCTCTCCATGCAGGAGACAGTCGAATATGCCTTCCTCATCATTTTCACTGTAGAGACATTTCTGAAGATTATTGCCTACGGCCTGGTGATGCATCAAAACTCCTACATCAGAAACGGCTGGAACATGCTGGACTTTGTCATCGTCATTGTGGGGTGAGTCTGCACGTAGCACATACATGTAACATGTATGTGCAAACACACACAGCACGCATCGCACAAACATCTTGATACAGCATTTAGTTCTCGATCTGCGTCAATCTCTTCATCAGAAATGGATCGTCAGCTTACCACGTCCAACACTGATATTTGGAAACATGGATACACACAAGTGTATGCTTTCAATCAGACACACACACACACACAGACACACACACTTACGTGTATATTAGTAGATGAAAGAATTGACGTCATCTGCTGGATGAAGGATTAAGAGATAGCTATAACAACTGCACATGAATAGATCCCCCCACCCACCCCCAACACACACACACACACACACAGTGCTGCTGAGATGGTTGATGATGGTTTATCAGTTGANCCCCCAACACACACACACACACACACAGTGCTGCTGAGATGGTTGATGATGGTTTATCAGTTGACCACCTGACCCCATTGGGATTTGAGTGGGTGGGTGTGGAAAAGCTAAGGTGGAACATGTTCAGAGATAAAGGACACACACACGAAAACCATGAACATACTAAGCACACGCTTTGACAGAATCATGACAACCACAAATCAATGAGACATACAAATTCCCCCACAAATCCTGGCAACCTTGGTAAATAAAAACAAAATGGGCTGTGAAAAAAAGTCTTTATTGTTTATCCTCTTGATTTTTCATTTGAAATATTAATAAAAATATAACCTTTAATTAAAGTAAAAATAACTGAAAGAAAAAAGAAATTCTTATCGTAAAACAAATATTTTTCTCTGTGGGTCTGATGGCATCTGATCACATCTGAATTCTCCAGCTGTGACGCTTGGAGATACTTTATCCACACAAACCGTCGTCATCATCATCATCATTATCATCATCATCATCATCACCATCCTCCTCCTCCTCCTCCTCCTCAGTATGTGGAATCACACATGTCCTCTTGGACCAATCAGAAACATATTTGTTTCATGATAGGAATTTCTTTTTCCTTTAAATTAAAGGTTATATTTTTGTTAATATTCTGAATGAAATATTAAAGGACCATACCATCCTTTTTGCATGTTTGAGCCTAATATATTCAATTTTCATACATGTAACGTTACTGATAATCATTTCCCAAAGCATGCTACTGGCACGGTGAATTAAAAATGTTTTTCCTACCTTCCAGACCTCCATTGGTTTCAGTTCATTCTGCTATTAAAATCAACTTGTTGATACTGTAAACGTTCTTGGGATAGGTAATCCATCATCACCAACAAGACGTGTATTCAGGTTTTTTTAGAAGTTATGTAATTTTAGTGTTTAAGCTCAATAAAAAGCGTGGAGTGAATGTATGCCTCCACCGGGGAATATAGTCCCAAAAGAAGACCTGTGTTTATGGAAAAATTTAAAGGACCGTGACTTCATAAGGCTGTGTAACTATTAGCAGGAGAAACATGGATTTTTAAGGTGGGTGTATCACTTGAATATTTGATTTTGAAAGATTAAGAGATTTTGCAAAATATCAGAAAAGCTGAAATACGGTTTTATCCTTTGGGAAATGATTGTCAACGTTTATAAAAATTGAATATATTAGGCTCAAACATGCAAAATGGTGGTATGGTCCTTTAAACAATTACAACATGAATCCTGAGTGCAGCTACAAAAGCTTTGCTGCCTCCCTCCTCATGTTTTTGTCTCATCCTCTCCCTTTTTCCTCCCTCCTCCAGGTTGTTCAGCGTTGTTCTGGAGATGATAACCAAAGACGCTGACTCTGGCAGCCAGTCTGGGGGAAAACCAGGGGGCTTTGACGTCAAAGCCCTCCGAGCCTTTCGAGTGCTACGCCCCCTTCGCCTTGTCTCTGGAGTTCCCAGTAAGTTAAGACGGACTACTTTTTAGACAACTGTTTGGCAGAATCCCTGAAATGTGGTTATTGAGGAGTTACCATGAAAAGCAACCTACACACCCCAAACTAAAATGTAGCACTAGAGGTTTGTGTAGGAGTAACGAACAACATCCGCAGTCTGAGAAGTGGAGGAAAACAGGAGCAATAATAAAAAATATAAGACTCATTAACTCTGCACACCTTCATATAGGAAAAAAAAAACAGCAGACTTCTCATCCTATGAAAATTTTTTTTATGGTTCTTCCATGCTTTCCTACTTCCTTCATAATCCAAGAGTTTCTGCCTCCTTCTCGGTTTCTGTTTTTGGCATATATTTGACCTTACATGAATTTGCCCTCTTGTGTCTGCATCCTTTGAGTTGCCATAGCAACACATCATTCTCTGGGCTCAGGGAGGAAAGGACCTGAGGGGAAAGATGAAGTTGAACTGAGCTGGGATGACATTTACTCTTCTATTCCAGTTGAACATTTGGCTGCTGTAATTAGGCTGTGCTGCTGCTGCTGTGCTGATGCAGAGGCTGTTTAGTTGGTTTTCATGCTGGTTATCAGTGACATATCTTCATGACCATTTAGATCCAGCAGAAGGAATGTGTTTCTGTGATTGTGTGTGTATTTGCACGTATTATATTTTATCTGTGTGTTTGTGTGCGTGTGTCCCTGCGTATTATTCTTTTCTTATGTGCAGAAGTTTCCCCAAGTGCAAAGTGAACACCAGCTTACATCTGATTAGATAAATTTCTATCATATCATATTTTTAGAATTTCGGGTAACTGTGTAACAATGAAGGATGTTCAGATTAACCGTTTTATTATTAATCATGCTTATAAAGCATAATTATTTCTAAAGTGTAAGAATTTAGAATTAAGAAAACAAAGATCTGGGTTCAGTGGAGAAAAAACCTAAATAGAGTCTTTTCCTCAAACCCTTCCATTGTTCCTGTGTTTGTGTGCGCACGTGCATGCTAGCTAGTTAGCTTGTTATCTAGCTGCGGGTTCAAACAATTTTTAGTTCAGCAGGGTGGAAGGATTCCACATCCACGTCTTATATCCAGTGAAAAAAGTGCATTAAATAAGTATTTGTGGAGCATTTGTGTATCTTAAAAATGGCCAGGGTGTAGCTGAGGAAGATGGTGCTCAGTTTGCAAAGTGTGCAAAGATGAAAAATCACGGCTAAAACGTTCAACAAAGCTAGCAATGCTAGCCTAGCATGTTTCAGCATCTTAAGAGTCGCCATCCAGCCCTGCATGGCCAAGTCAAGGTAAAACTCTCCATCAGCTAATGTTAGCAGTCAGATTAAAGCTGCTTAAAACAAGTTTGTCTTAGTTTCTCACTTTATTCGTCGTAAACATCAGCGTTGGTGGTATAGTGGTTAGCATAGCTGCCTTCCAAGCAGTTGACCCGGATTTCATTCCCAGCCAACGCATTGTTTTGTTTTTTTTTTTGTTTGTTTGTTTTTGTTTTTTTTAAACACATAAATATTTGGCAAGTAAACTACTTCTGATTATGACATCTTCCCATCTTAAAATTAAAAAATGACTGCTGGAATATCAGTTTACATGAAAGCTAAACAAGGTCCAATTTTAAAAATTTTATTTATCCTTATTTAGAAACGGCAGATATTGTAATATTTTGTTTCAAAAGACAGGAGCAGTGATGTTTTTTCTAACCTTATTTCTGTGCGCATGTTCTGTAAATAGAATGCGTGTGTGTGTGTGTGTTACATCATAATCATCAAACCTGATTATCTATAATTTGATTATTTATCTGTCTGTAATCATGCTGTGTAAAACTCAAACCCTCAATCCCTACAATGTATTGACCTGAACAATCTGATATTCATTTGTATGAATCATTCAGGTCCTTATGTCATAATTTAACTGAGATTCTTTAATCTCTCCCCTCACCCCCCTTTTTAATGTACAAAATTAAATCTAGACAAGGTTCTCTTTTGTAAAGTTTTAAAGTTAGCATTGTGCCTTTAAAGGACCATACCATCCATTTTGCACGTTTGAACCTAATATTTCAATTTTCATAGATGTAACATTACTGACAATCATTTCCCAAAGCATACTACTGGAACGGTAAATTAACAATGTTTTTCCTACCTTCCAGACCTCCATTGGTTTCAGTTCATTCTGCTATTAAAATCAA
>VXCM01001864.1:18584-63347 GCA_014773175.1 Lucifuga dentata
AAAAAACCTGAATACACGTCTTGTTGGTGATGATGGATTACCTATCCCAAGAACATTTCAAGTATCAACAAGTTGATTTTAATAGCGTACCAGAACAAACTGAAACCAATGATAGTCTGGAAAGTAGGAAAAACATTTTTAATTCACTGTTCCAGTAGCATGCTTAGGGAAATGATTGTCAGTAACATTAAATGTATGAAAATTGAATATATTAGGTTCAAACATGCAAAATGGATGGCATGGTCTTTTAAACCACATGTTTCATGAGGATTCACATGTCAGATTAGGCTACATGCAGCCTGTAATCTGAGGATGAATGGACGCATACAACATGTATGTGAACGAGGAAAACAGCAGCAGATGTTGGATTAATCTGCCTGTTATGTAAACATGCTTGAGCTTTACGCTTGTGTTCTTCCAACATGGCCGAATTATTCAAGAAGTATGAATAAATGGATGGATGGTTGTGAGTCGTCAATGTCAGACATACATACACACTCTTACTGTATATATTCTAAAAGGGCTGACTGACAGGAGAGTAAAGCATCTGAAGTGTCGGAGCGGAAATACAACAGCAAATTTCATGGTGTGTTTTTTTCTCTCTGTCTCTCTCTCTCACACACACACACACACACGCACACACACACACACACACACACACCCTCCTCTCTCTTTGAAGCGTTTTGATCTGTTTGCTTGTGTACGTGAGGAGAAGCGTTGTGGTCCTGAGTGGAGAGGTCATGATGGAAGCTCGCTGTAATCCTCCCGCACTTGTGCCTGTTTTCTTAAGAAAGGCACTTATTTTGTGTTATCCTCTGTGTGTGTGTGTGTGTGTGTGTCTGCACGTGCATTGACGATAAATTAAAAAGGGGTTTTAAGATGGAAACGAAGGAGTTTAAATACTGAAATCTGGAAAGATTTTCATAAATACTTTTGCAGGCATGTTTGATTATGAATATAATGTCAGTATGTCAGCAAAAACTTTGGAGAAAGTCTGTTTTCTATGGTCTTTGTGTTTGTGTGTGTTTGTTGAGATACACACCAGGTCACGCTAAAAGAATAGATTTTAGCTGTTGCAGACATGGGATTTTGAAATAGAAGTTTCCTCTATTTCAGTGCTCTGGTGTTTGTGCTGTACCTGATCTAACTGTTGTCTTTGCCTGCTCATAGTTACACAAAATTATGAAGTCAGTGTTGTTCAAATTTTTTGATGCAGGACTTCTTTTGGGACTATATTTCCTGGTGGAGGCATACATTCACTCCACGCTTTTTATTGCGCTTAAACNCTTCTTTTGGGACTATATTTCCTGGTGGAGGCATACATTCACTCCACGCTTTTTATTGCGCTTAAAAGCTAAAATTACGAAACTTCGAAAAAATCTGAATACACGTTTGTTCGCGATGGTGGATTACCTATCCCATACTATACCTGTACTTGTTTCAAGTATCAACAACTTGATTTTAATACCAGAATGAACTGAAACCAATGGAGGTCTGGAAGGTAGGAAAAACATTTTTAATTCACCGTTCCAGTAGTATGCTTTGGGAAATGATTGTCAGTAACGTTACATGTATGAAAATTGAATATATTAGGCTCAAACATGCAGAATGGGTGGTATGGTCCTTTAAGCAGTTTTTCATAATCCAATATAATCAGGTAACGATGATAGATTACTAGGTGTATTTCCTCCTTCAGGCGTGCTGGCGGAAGAAGAGCCCGCTCCGTGTGCGGTGTCGGGTCACGGCCGTCATTGCTTGCTGAATGGTACAGTGTGCAGAGAAGGCTGGCAAGGCCCCAACAATGGCATCACCAACTTTGACAACTTCCTGTTCGCCATGCTCACCGTGTTCCAGTGCATCACCATGGAGGGCTGGACAGACGTGCTGTACTGGGTAATCTGGCTCTCTGTTTGTCCTGGTGTGAGCAGGAGGGGCCTGACATCATCAATAAAGAAATTATGTGTAACATCGCTGTCACTGCAGCTATCATTATTGTTGTTACAGCTGTTACCAGATGTTTAGACAATAAAAAAGGTCAAATATGATTAAAACAGAGCAAACCTACAAGGGGCAGATTGACAACGTGAAACACAAGACAAATGAAGTAAAACAACACAACCACAAAGCTAAATCACTGTTTCATAAGAACACCATGTTAAAATGAGTCTTTTTTTTTTTTTTTTTNTTTTTTTTTTTTTTTTGTTTTTTAGAAAAGTTGATAAGTCGACAGATAATAAAGATGCTACAAGTCTATCTACCATATATGCTCAAATAGTGGCTGGACCCTTTATTTACCTCAACCAGAGAGAAGCAGGCCTTTATTAGTAGCAGGCCTTTAAGATAAGATAAGATATACTTTATTTATGCCATAGGGAAATTTGTGTTGGACTCCAAAATTCCAAGTATCAAATACAATACAAGCAAGCAATCATAAGCAGTAAAAATACATAAAACACAGAACCATAAACATATGCAGCAACATATAACCCCCCACCCCACACACACACACACACACACACACACACACAGCTGCTCCATCACACACACACCCACAGCCAGTGACACTCAACATTTTCTAGAGTTTAGAGTATTTAAACACATGGGTATAAAAGAGTGTTTTATTGTGTTTGTAGACAGCACATAGGAGGATGTTCCCAAACTCCCGTGGCAAATAGTGTGGCCTTAGGCTCACACAGAGGAGTTCAACATCCGGGTTACAAACACTCTCCCTTACTGTGTACTGTCGGCCACCAGTTGTCATTGAAAAACGCCAATGCTGCTGCCCCTGCTTTTTCCCAGTGCTTTGGTTCGGTCTGAGCGAAGGAGGGAAAACCCCTCCAGCTCACAAAAAGTGTCGGGAATATCTTGATGAAGCCATGTCTCTGTTAAAACCATAACACATGACTCACGGTACTTGTAGCAGAACCCAGCATGGATCCAGAGCTTGTCCATTTTCATCCTCAATGATCACATCACACATTGCTGAGTATCACTGAGGGTAGCAGCAGACTGCTACCTCTCCTCCAAACACGCCGTCGAATTCCTCCCCTCCTTCCCCAACGCCGATATCTCCGATGTGGCCCACAGCCCGAAGTCCCCGGTGTGGCCTGCAGCTCCACAGGCAGATCAGGTGGGGGTAAACAGTCCGTAGAACTAAGTGCCAGCAGTGCATTCCGGCTGTATGTAATTAGCAGGTGCTCTCCGCCATGTCCAGTAATTGTTAGACATGTTAAGAAAAGTCCGAATAAAAACAGAACCAGAAGCAGAAATTTGACTGAAGTTGCCACAATCATTACTATGCTCGCACCCAACTTAAAATCACAGCCGTACAGTCCAAGACGAACAATAAACACAATAAAAACACTGATACTTGGAGAGCGGAGTCCGGGTTGCAGCCGTGCAGCGCCACCGGAAGATACTCAATGGTTCTAATTAACTTCCACTCTTCTCAACAGACTTCCTCTTCTGTGTTCTACTTAATTAGTTTCCTTCAGTTTTCCTTTAAAAGCCTCCAGGGTCGATGAGCGTGGGCTGTGCTGAAAACACACGTTATTTTTCTGTTAATAAGTCAGCAGTTCCTGCAGAGAGAGACAATCTGTAACCAGCTGTTTAGGGACATGTGTTGGGTTGCGAATAGACAGGGAAAGTTTGATTCTTTTACAGGAATCGGATCAGTCTGATCATCCTGTGAGAAAGACCAGTTCATGACCGAACCGAATCACCAATTCATCTGGGGGTGGGGGATGTCCGCACACCTCCATACTTTCATGCATCAGCTGTTGTCGCCTGCTGTTACAGTTAGTTTGCTTCCTTTTATTTTCAATATACTGAGAGACAAACTGAGCCGAAATCTCATCATAAAGTGAACAACGAGCAGCTTTAAGCCTTAATCCCTTCCAGCAAACTCTGTTGTTCATTCTTCTCCCACTCAAACGATGTTGCTCTGTTCTCTCGGCTCTCCCGGTTCTCACAGCTCTCATGGCTCTCTCAGTTCTTGTGGCTCCACCCTGTGTGTCTGTGTCTCTGCTCAGTGAAGCTGTCTGTGAGTGTGAGGATGCCAACCCCCCCCCCCGNCCCCCCCCCCAGTGGACGCTAGGGTTATTGCCACTTAAGTTAATGCCACTTAAGCAGTGTTTGTGCACAACTAGATTTCCCGAGCCTCTCAGCTCTTGCAGCTCTCGCGACACTCAGTTCTCTCGGCTCTCATGGCTCTCTCCTCTCTCGGTTTTCTCAGCTCTCGCCAGTCTCGCAGCTCTCGCAGTTCTCATACGGTCAGTTCTCTGGGCTCTGCCCTCTGTGTCTGTGTCTGCTCAGTGAGCCTGTCTGTGAGCTGCCTCCCCCCCCCCCCCCCCCCNCCCCAGTGGACGCTCACCTACACTACATCAAAAGCCACTTATGCCACACAGTTTGTAGCCACACAAACTAGATTCCTGAGCCAAACAGACATTAGTTTATGGTTGGAGTCAGAATGTGTTGATTAACCTCAAAGACAGGATAGGAAAAAGTATATAGATATATTGAATCTCATTCATTTATACCATGGACCAGAATGAACTGGAAGCATGTGGTTCAGTTATGGCTGTGACCTGGATCACTGACTCATGGACTAAGAATCAAATTTTTGAATTGATGATTTGATGAACTAGCCATGCCGAGTAGAGAAACCAAAATTAGACCTTCGTAGCCAGCTTGCAGTGCATGCCACTGTGAATGGAAATGCCTATAACTGCATAAAGAAAACACTGACTTCAGTGAGAATTTCAGTGTGATTTTCCTCTCAGCAGCTTTTATAAAGGTTCGTTTTCATCCACTTTATTCACTTTTCCGGGTTGGTATCAGCAGTGGAGCGTTGACTTGCTCTTTATTGATGTTTACGGCCAGGGCTGGCCCGTGGCATAGGCAAACTAGGCGGTTGCCTAGGGCCCCGCAGCCGCTAAGGGGCCCCCACGCCGAGAGTGAAACTAAAGTGAACTTTCCTTAGCGGTAAATAAGTTCAGGAGCTTCAGAGATGTAACTAAATCTATGTGCTAACTTTGTGAGCTATATTACCTGATAGAAGTGGGAGCAGTATATATAGAGCTCAATGTACTTAGACAACTCACTAAAGGTGAGTTATAAAATGCACCTTTATTCAGCATAGAACTAATATAACATGGAATTTATACATATTATGGTTTGACATTACGTTTTAGTTAAGATGACGCTCATAGAGATGTTTATGGAGTGGGTTGGGGGAATTGTGGGATGTAAGATTAATACTGTAGAATGGGATGTAAAGGGTAGCCACGCCCCTTTTGTACATTATTAGAAATTACTACAGTAGTTTGAAACGTGTTTAATTTGCATTTTAATTTTGGCTGTTGAGGAAAGGTGAAATAAGATTAAAAATGACAAATAATATTTAGTAATCCACAGATATTTGTGTTTTATTATTTATTTATTTAAATTTAGCTTGACAGCATTCACATCAAAAATACCATCTTTTGTGCCCCTGGATGGGGGGCCCCCAGCAAATAACTTGACTAGGGCCCTAGAAAGGCTAGGGCCGGCCCTGTTTACGGCTTTGTTTCACGCTGAGCCTGGGCATGCCTCCTAGCTGCCATCTGGTGGCATGTGTATGTTACTCCAAAATACATTAATATTTGCTGGTAACAGATATAAACCCATAGTGGCTGCAAACTGTTATTTGAGACCAGCCTTTATTTGTTCACGCTAACCACGGCCCTGCTATGATTAGATCAGCCATTATTTAAATACCGATTTTTACTGGAGCATTTACAGTACTTGTATGCTTGTTTGTCTGAATGTCATGATACCTTAAAAAAAAACCTCTATGATTTATAAAATGTCACTTATTGACCTACAGGGGGTGCTGCGGTGACAGGTGAACTGACTCACAGAAGCGTCATGTGTTTTTGGTGCAGTTTAATATTGCTATAACAAACATACTAATTAGGTTCTTTGGCATCTCAAATCTTCTCAGCTGACTAAGTGGTCATTTAAGTGTTATGCACACTGACTCTCCTGCGTTTTAAAGATATTTAACAATGAACTTCATTTCATGATTTTACCAAGAACTGTTTACTGAGAGCTGCAGCCTGTGTTCTCTGAGGCTGAACCTTCACCTTTCCTTTACTTGATAATAAAAACATTTTAAAACTGAGGAGACACACTCACTCAAAAACCCTCAACTTCTCATTAGAGAAAATCACCAACAGCTTTTAATTAACCAAATCACTGAAGCTCAAGTCGGAAAGCATTTTCATCACAGTCCACCCACATGATCTTATTGATAGAGACCCTCAACTATGAAAATAGTGACTCTCTCTCTCACTCTTGCTCTCTTGTTTGCTCATTTCTCTTGTGCATGTATGTGTTGCCATGGTAATTCCATGTTAATACTGCAGTTAAAGTGAGGATGGTGATGGAAGGAGACTCCACAAACACAAAAAAAGATGATAGGCAGACACACAGACAGATGACAGATAGATAGATAGATAGATAGATAGATAGATAGATAGATAGATAGATAGATAGATAGATAGCAAATAAAACAAAAACAAAAAGCAGCTCAATTAATAATTATCTTGTTAAGTTTACATACATCAACAGTCTTTAAAGGACCATACCAGCCATTTTGCATGTTTGAGCCTAATATATTCAATTTTCATACATGTTACATTACTGACAATCATTTCTCAAAGGATAAAACCATATTTCAGCTTTCCTGATATTTTGCAAAATCTCTTCATCTTTCAAAATCAAATATTCAAGTGATACACCCACCTTAAATATCAATGTTTCTCCTGCTAATAGTTACGCAGCCTTATGAAGTCACAGTCGTTCAGATTTTTCCATAAACACAGGTCTTCTTTTGGGACTATATTCTCCAGTGGAGACGTACATTCACTCCACACTTTTTTTTTTGCGCTTAAACGCTAACTACCTGAATACATGTCTTGTTGGTGATGATGGATTACCTATCCCAAGAACGTTTCAAGATCAACAAGTTGATTTTAATAGNTTGTTGGTGATGATGGATTACCTATCCCAAGAACGTTTCAAGATCAACAAGTTGATTTTAATAGCATACCAGAATCAATTGAAACCAATGGCGGTCTGGAAGGTAGGAAAAACATTTTTAATTCACTGTTCCAGTAGTATGCTTTGGGAAATGACTGTCAGTAACGTAGCATGTATGAAAATTGAATATATTAGGCTCAAACATGCAAAATGGATGGTATGGTCCTTTAAGGCTTTGGACTAATAAGAGTCTGGAAGGAATTCTAAGTGTATAGCACATATAACACTTTTAATCCTATTATCTTTTTTATGCAGATGAATGACGCAATGGGTTTCGAGCTCCCGTGGGTCTACTTTGTCAGTCTGGTCATCTTTGGATCCTTCTTTGTTCTCAACCTGGTTTTGGGTGTGTTGAGCGGGTACGTTATGTGTGTTTGTGTGTAACTGCGTATTTGTGCATGCATGCATGATGTGCAGAAGTTTGTGACTCCATGGATGCGATGTTCTGCACAGCATTCAGTTTTTGGCTTAATCACGCTTAACTGAATTAAGACATTTAAAGCACTTAAACCTGATTTATTTTTATTTTTTATTTTTAACACTGAATCAAATGAAGTACTTGTAATGACAAAACCACAGAAAATTATCACCAAATTTTGCGGCTTCATAGAAATTTCATTTGCTTGTATCTCATTGTTTTACTGCTGTGCAGCTGTGTCTTCATTGCAGCATCAATGCCATTCTCAGCAGTAGAATGCAGAAAAGTGGTGATAAGACAAATGTCTGTCCAGCTCCCAAGTCGAGGCTCTAAAGAAAAGATTGTTTTGTTTTTCAGAAGCTGGTGGAGACGAAATCAGAGCTAAAATGGAGTGAATATTGAGCTAATATTCATCAGGTGGACAGAAATGACTGTAATGGGTTTCTAATGTTTCTCTGTGTCTCCTGAATGACAACATAGGCAACACACACAAGGATTCAAAAGTTTGGAATAACCCAAAAATTGTCATGTTTTAGATAGAAATTGATAGTTTTAACCACTAAGGTGGCATTAAATTAATGTAAATATATAGCAAAGACATTAATAATAATGTTGCAAATGGTTATTACTGCTGGTAAGCTTAAATTATATAAATCCTATAAGGATGAATTGTGATGGTGAGAGTTTACTGGGTCGCTGTGACTAAATCACTTTGGGGATTTGATATGAAAAAACAGGAGATTCTTTAGTCTAATTAAGGAATAAAGGTTGTCAAGCTGGGATCCAGGGATGCTCAAGAGTTACTGAATGGGCTAATTCCCAGGAAATTTGGCTGAATTTCACAGTTACTTTGCTCCCTGGAACTAGTTATAATCAGATTTGTCATTCTTTTTCACTGATACAGAAAAAAAAAATCCTGAGTGGGGTTCTCTGGGGAAAAACCTCTTTATATGCAGATCACATATTTAATGTGTGCCTACAAAAGGGGTCTGTGACACATGAAGTTTGGGAACCCATGCTATAGTGGATAAATACATCAGAGTGTGTGGTTTGAGAAATATCTTACAGGTCCTCAGTTGGTTTTTTTAAATAGCACACGCCAAATACCACTGTCATCTGCAACAGTGAAAAGACAGCTCTGCAATTTCATCATTATTGTGATATGACAAATTCTTATCATATAAAAAAATTATACCAGTATTATTGTGAACAATATGATATGTTAAAGCCCTATACAGCTGTCAGATGCAACAATGAGGGACGTACTTTTTTGTATGGTATAACCCAGGTGTGACTCTGCCACTGTGCTAATTTCCAGAGAGTTCTCCAAAGAGCGGGAGAAGGCAAAGGCCCGCGGAGACTTCCAGAAGCTCCGCGAGAAGCAGCAGTTAGAGGAAGACCTGAAGGGTTACCTGGACTGGATCACACAGGCCGAGGACATCGACCCCGAGAACGAAGAGGAGGGAGACAAGGAGGGCAAGCGCAACCGTACGTTACCTGTGCTTACTTCGTTCTCTCTGTCAAATAACTGACATGGCTTCTTCCTGTTAATAGCTTTAGGAGATAAAAGAAGAAGCAAACAGAAGTGTGAGATAAAAGTATTGAGCTCTTCTGCTTTTTAAACAATGGTGCACGTGTCTTTCCATAAAGAGGGCAAGTGGAACCTTGAATCATCTGTCTATTTCATCATCTTTAGCTCACTGTTGCATTAACTTTTATGTATCATAAAATAATTTCTTTCATATGTTTCTGACAAACTGCACTGGCTTTGCTATATGACAATAATAAAATCTAATCTTGAATAATAATAAAAAATATGATTAATGTCTCTTTCCCCCACAAAATGTAGGAAACTCATCTATGAAGTACTAAAGTGGAGGCATTTTCTGACATAAAATAGTTTGTGCTGAATCGTTACTGATTTTTGAAAATAAAAATTTCACTAATATGCTTCAGATAATGAATTTTTTCGTCAGAATGGATATAGTTGGGGAATCCTTTAAATTTTTTTACATCTTCCTTCTGCATCTTGTGTTTGTAGCACTCACACAACTTATACTTGAAACATGATGTGTTGCATGTGCGTGCACATGTACAGAGAAACACGCTTGAACCCTTAAATAATCACATGACTGTCACAGAGGGATTATTTATCATTAAAGGGAGGTGACTGGTGCAGAGGTTGTCAGATTTGGGTTTGGAAGCAAGGACACAGTTTCGTCAGTGTTTATTCCAAATTCTCATATTTGTTTTACAGGGCTACCAGATAACCAAGAACAAGGTTTCAGACCTGTCGTATGCAAGAGGTACAATATGAAACAATGGACGGAATTCAGAAAACATAGCACTGATTTAATAAAATATCATCACACAACCACGTTCCATCATTCATAAATGCCTGTCCACGTAATATTATTACGTGGACAGGCATTTTGACGGATAATATCAACAATATACATTTCTAAGAATGATGAAGTGTAAAAATGTGCTTGCGTTGGCTTTCGTTGCTTATTGTGAGTGCAGAGGTGTTCTGTTTCTATGATACCATCACCCAGCAACCACGTGTGGCTGTAATCAGAAGGGATGGCAATTTAATTAAGTTCTGCCCCTTTTTCCTGCATTAGTACAGCAGGATTTCTGAAATGCTCTCGAGTGTGGAGCAACATGCTGTAAGTGCATGAAAGTGATAATCCTACTATTCTGCTGACTTCCAAAGCAAGAGAGCAGATCAAAGCAATTTCATTATTCATGGTTTCATCTGTGGCGTGGCCTTGTGTGGGCCTTGTATGTGTGTGTGTGTGTGTGTGTGTGTGTGTGTGTGTGTGTTGGTCACCATGACAACATACATATGGATGTGGGTTTTTGGTTGTGTGTGTGTGAGATTCAGTATATATGGCTGGCTCTGATCAGTAGCTCACTGTGTTTCGAACCTGTGTGGTTTTTCATTTAAACCTTAACTAGTACGTAATTAGCTGGAGCTCATTCACATGTACATTTAACTAGCACATGGGATTCCGCCGCCTCATGTAACCATGGTCACGGCATCACTGTAGCCACGGTTATGTAACCCGTAACTCTGCAGTGTGTTTGGTTTGGTGAAAAGCAGCACGGGAGGTCTGCTTCTGTTTCTGCTCTGGCATTTATTTGCTGGATAACAATGGACAGTCATTGACTCAGACTGTTGACTCGTTACCAGGTCAACTTATCACTGTAAAATGTGTCAGATTCACATGTTGCAATCTGTGGTAACATTCGAAAAGACTCACACTGCTGACATGTTCATACAGATCACTTAAAATGTCATGTATGTTTGTGTAGGATGCTGAGTTGACACCCTACTGACAGCCTACTTCTAACATCATAAACTGGTAAAAATAAACTGGTAAAGCCTGCACATAGTAGCATTTATATTACTATTAAAAAGTTTAGGCTCACTTGTCATTTAAGTAGTGTTTTTTTAATTATATAAAACAAAAACCAAAATGTATTTGAAGATGTTTTATTTAGTATTTAAAAGTTTTTAAATGACAAATATCACTATTTTACTGATTTTTCATCAAAGTTTCCACCATGAGATTTAATCATTGCTTTGCAATTATTAGGCATCAGTTTGTAGAGCATCAGGGAATAATCAAGAATTTCCTACTAATCTCTGGAACCACATACAGCTTCTCTACATGAATCTGGAATCATCTACAACTCATGTCATGATTCTGGACAATTTGTAAAATGTCTGAAGTTTTTACAGCTTCTTGCAAATGATTTTAAACCTGTAGGTGCAAAATACTAACAGACATATAGAATCATTTTATACGTATGAAACTAAACTAGTTTTACATGACTGGAAACATTGATTCTATGTGAAAATCACTAGTGATTCTAAACTTTGAGCGGTCATGTATGTACTGAACAAGGCACCTGTAATAAAGAAATCATGGTAACTACGCACATCACACTTAATAAGTGCTGCAATAATTGCAGCTCATTCATATAACAAAGCTTTCCGTACATTAATGAGCACATGGTGTCCCGTTAACAGAGCATTGTCTCAGGTGCATCACAGGTAAAACCCAATGAAGACCAGTATAGATAGATAAATAGATAAACTTTATTAAGGACACAGAGAAAGGTACATAGTACGCTATAAAAAATACACACATAAAAAAAATACAATACAGTAAATAAAACCCCAGAAATCAACATGCGTTTTTTCACATACAAACACAGTTGGATGAATAAATACCCGATGTCAGTAAGCTGCTTCATATTTATGAGCTGCGCTTTACGCCGCTTCTTCTGCTGTCAAAGCAAAATTAACGTGTTAAAATGGCAAAGGAAACCTTAATTCTCTGATTTAGAGATCCACATTTTAAGAGATTGACACTAAAACAAGTGATAGTGATAGTGTCAGTGCACAAGGGGCTGGAAGTGTGTGTGTGTGTGTGTGTGTGTGTGTGTGTGTGTGTGTGTGTGTGTGTGAGGGAGAGATGTAGAGCGCACAGGATGAGGCTTGAGGAAGACGTGACGGTGTGTTTCATGAATCACTTTCTTGACATTTAGATAAGGAAATATCATAGTAACACTTCTTTCAAGGCAAACACTAAACGCGGTAAAAGGCGTTTATGAATAAAGGAACATGGTTGTGCGATGATATTTGCCCTTATCGATGCTTTAGGCGTGGTGCTGAGCTTTATGAAGCCTTTGTTATATACATCATCTGAGACTCAGAACAGTTGATTGTGTGGTCAATTCAACAGAAAACATATAATGGATAAGTTGTAATAATTGTCTGTATTTGCTGTGTTCTTGTGTATGTTACAGCCATTGTTATTTATTTGGTTCAGTTCCCCTACAGGAACCTTTAATGTTTTATCTAATCTGTTCCAGTTTGTTGTGTTGAAGCTTGTTTGTTCAGCAAAGCCATTAAAAAAAAAAAAGTCCAAGTGATATTTGATAAAAGCTGTCAGAGAAAAACAAATTAAGAATCAAATATTTTTACACTTTAAATCACACTTAACTAGCCCTTACTACCACCGCCATCACAACAACATGATGATAAGTAAAAATCTGTTTAAAATTAATAATAAGATATGATAATATCATGAAAATGCAACTCAGGATAGTCAGATAAGTTTCAGAAAATAAGCTAATATTTGTGACATAATTGCACCTTTGAAGAGAAAAAGGAAAGTATTTCTAAGTGTGGTATTAAAGTTCTTCTTTTGTGGTCTTCTTTTCTTTTTTCTTTTTCTCCTCTTCCTTGTGGAAAACTTTTCCATCCTTCTGCTTCCTCCAGCTCAATTTGACTTCTCCAGCTACACCTTGACCTTTCAGCCTCTGTTTGAGCTGAGACATAAAAACGTTTCCCGTTATACACATTCAAACATTTCATAAAACACACATGATCTTATTCGCTTCCCCTGCATTGTTTTGTTACACATGCAGAACAAAGAGTTTATGCAGAGCGTATGAACTTTTAGATTGAGTTTTGATATTTAATATTTAAGATGCTTGGATGTGCATCATGTAGAGACCACTGACTAGTTTTTTTTTTTTTTTTTTTTTTTTTTTTAGCAGTAACTGTTAACTGTTATCAGTGTTTCCCACAGATTGGAAAATTTACTTGTGGCAGACACGCTGTGTATCCACTCCCCCATTTTAGCCATTTAACCTGGCTATTTGGGTTTAAAAGTGCAAAGAAAAAGCAAAAAACACTCAGATTTAGTTGAAAATGGCCGCTACCAGGCTGTATACTACTGGTTGCTATGCAACCACAATAACACAATGAGTGTGGTTTTCATTCAACCACAGCAGGGTTTTAAAGGAAAACTAAAGAAACTAATGAACTATAACACAGCAGAGTGAAACTTTGGTGAGAAGCATGGAGGATATATTTTAAAATTAGAAATAATGACCTGGCTGGAATAAAANAACTTTGGTGAGAAGCATGGAGGATATATTTTAAAATTAGAAATAATGACCTGGCTGGAATAAAAGGTCTCTCTCTGCAGTTGAAAAAAGGACCCGCCACTATTTGAGCATTTACGGTACACTTATAGGGAAGGAGATAGATGCCGGTCTACGGGGATTTTCCTAAACGGATTAACAGTGACAAAACCTTATCATAAGATCTTTTTAGGATACTTTTACCTTTGAAACAATGATAAAATTACACATTTGACTTCATATTTATTCATTTATTTCATATTTTAGCGATGTTTTGGTCAGCGGTTTGACAACATTATTAAATATTTTTGTTTAGTTAAAAGTCAGCAGCTTGCTAAAAGCTTTATCAGCATGTATTTGTATTCTGGGTTTTTGTTACTTTGTCTTATTGCCATGTTAGTAAGTTATTTTTTTGGTGAAAAGAAAAGTCTAACATTTTAAAATGTCTTTAAATGACTGTTACTTTGGATGAGGCATACTTCTGGTCCGTGAAAACAGAGGCTTGAGTGTTTGACACTTTATTAATTAAAAAACGACCATAGCAGGCATAAACTTGTAATTGTTCACGTTTGTTTTTTTAAGCAGTATTGATCATTTGGAGACCTGAATTTTGACAATTGAGTGATTCGTTTCATTTATTCAGCGCATTGTCTCACATGTAAACAGAGTGGGTCCCACCCCGTTATGAGCGTGGTTGTAGGCTTACGTGTTGAAGCTGCATGTACTTGTGGCGGTGGGTGGCACAACGTGATGGGCGGGTTCAGTAATAACTTCGTCAAACAAAGGTTTATGAACAACTGTATTTATTGCAAACAGATAACTACTCAAAATAACTATCTATATGTCAACATAAATAACTATTAAGAAATAAATAACTATTTACGTATTAAAATAAATTTTCAATTTTCAACATAAACATTTGTTACATAGCCCACTGGGGCATGGCGCCTTGTTGTCTTCTCTCTATAAATTTTAGGCATCATCTCATTGGTTTCAAAACATCTCGCCAAAGGACCGCAGTTGAAAATTAGCCACATTTATACAAATGTTGATTAATGTGCATTGAAATGAAATATACATGTCACGGTTCATCTTCTTGCTGCGTACGCGCGTCAGTGTGTGTGTGACAGCAGTGTTGCAGTTTTATTTTTTTTAAGGTTGGGTCTACCTTCTGTCCCGCAATTCGGATTTTATCTTATGATCTACCTGAGTGGGTCTTATCTACCTGGGCAGGCTGCCCAAGTAGAGCCTATGTATGGGAAACACTGCATGTTTAAGCCCAATATATACAATGTGTATACATGTTACGTTACTGACAATTTACAAAATATAAAATGGTATTTTAGTTTTCATGTTATTTTGCAAAATCTCCAAATCTTTCAAAATCAAATGTTCAGGTGATACACCCACCCCGTAAAATTTAATGTTTCACCTTCTAACACTTAATGCATGATTGTAATAGGCACGGTCATTTTAATTTCTCAATAAAAGTCATCTTCTCTTGGAACTATATTTCCTGGCGGAGACATACATTGTCTCCCATGCAGCTCCTTGTTGAATCAGTTAACTAAAATTACTAATTTGAACACCTAAGTGTTCACTGATAGGAATGACCTATTTCAATAACGTTTCAAGTCTCTACAAGTTGATTTTTATAGCGTAATAGAATGAACTGAAACCAATGGCAGTCTGGAAGGTAAGAAAAAACTTCTAAAATCTACCGCTTCAGTAGTATATTTGGGGAAATGGTTGTCAGTAATGTAATAAGAGAGTATGATAGTGTATGTAAGAGAGTATGATAGTGTATGTGAGAGAGTATGATGGTGTATGTAAGAGCAAGTATGAATAATGTCTCAAACGGCCTCTCATAAATCTCCACTGTCACACTGAACATGTTAATATCAGTTTTCATTCCCTCTTATGTGGCAATTCCAAGAAATAATCACTTCCTGTTGCTTTTTCATAACATTAGGATAGTGGCCCTTGGCTTGACATAATTTGGCCCTTGGGGAAAACTAGTTGGTGAACCCTGCCCTATGGGGCCATGGGACGAGTTAAAAAAAAAAAAAAATCAGTGGAAGGCAAAAAATAATTACCTCGCAAAAGCTTTGTATTATCTTGCAAAAGTTTTGGTTTATAAAAACACAAATGTTTTGCAAAATCAAAACTGAAATTCTACATGTCATTGAAAATGCTCTGAGTATTTGCGATTAATCTTTTTTTGTTTTCTCTTTATTGTTGATTGTGACAAAATATAATATATTTACACACAATCGCTTCCATAATATTCCAAATAATTCCAAATAATGTCATAATATTACTTCTCTGCACAAATGCTTTATACCCACTGTGATTATCATTGTAAAACAACACAACCAAACAGTTCTGTAGTCTAACTTTACTTTAGTTAACATTAATTAATTTTACAGTATTTATTGGTGTTCAGCTATGCTTTTTTGATTACATTTGGCTGGAACGGTTTGAGGTTGGAAGTTGGAACTTTCAACTGGGAAAATCCGACTTCCAAGGTACATCGAACGCAGCATTATGCTCTCTCTCTCTCTTTCTCTCTCTCTCTCTCTCTCTCTCTCTCTCTCTCTCTCTCTCACTGTGCGTGTGTGTGTGTATGGCAGAATAACATAACAATAACATACTATAGACATGGCAGAAATGCGAGGAAGACATACATGAATGGAATTAATGGGATTTTGCGGTTTGTTGAATATACACAAGACATTGCGTAACCAGAGTAGGAGGACAGTCTGCCATGTCAGGAAATGCATGATGGCTTACTGACTCTGATTCTGACTTTTATGTGTCAAAATTAATGATTTATAATCACATAATCTAGTTTTTTTTTTAAACTCCAATTTAGAAGATTTCAATCTAATTAAAGTGTTTAGATGATGTTTGAAATAAATTGATATATTGGCTTCATTCATCTATGACCAACGTTTTAGCATGTAAACATACTGACTGATAACCATGGACGGAGTTAATAATTTGAGGGTCCTGTTTTCCTAACTGGATATATTGTTGGTCTTCAAAGTTAAATCTGAGATCGAGATCATTTTAACAATACAGGAAGTTGCTAACAGCAACAGCCAAATCTGATGTATTAATGTTCTCTGATAGTGTTTCACATTACAGGATTACAGGATCCTTTATTTGTAGACAGTGTAAATTTGAGCTAAAGTTATATATGTATGAGCTGATAAAAAATCTGCATATTCCTGTGAGGATCATCAGGAAAACTTCTTGGATTTTGGGCCCAGTTTATGCGGTCTAAGTATGGAATTAACAGCATACTTTACAATAAAAGGATGATTTTATATCTATTACATTGAAACATAATTTTATACAGTATTTATAGCTATGGGGGCCCCTCAGCTGGGGGCCTCAGGCCAATGCCTATCTTGCTTCATAGCAAAGTCCATCCCTGCTGATAGCCCCATGGCTGAACAGACAAAGAAACTTGGGATATAAAGAAAATTCAGAAAAATGTAGTAAAAATTGTAAAGGAAAAAAAAATGTTGTAACTGTTGTAAAAAGTCTCACCTCTGACATAAAGGCAAATTGCCTTAAATTGATTGTCACATATTTCAACGCTCCATAGTCCCTTTTTCATGGCAACACAGTTTTCCACTGTCGTTGTTTGTTCACCAGTCTGCCAGTTTCTGAACTCAGCCTTCTTGTCTTTGTAGAAACTGCTGTTTGCCAGCGACCATGCCCAGCTGTTCATGTCATAATACAGGCCGATCCAGGCTTGCTGGAAAGCGTTTAAGAATGTGTTTAAGAACCGTTCTCTGCTGTCGCTAAACTCAATCCTGATATAAAGCAGGCAGAACAACATGAAGAAGCTGACTGACACATACACAACCACTCAAAAGTTTAGAATCACTAGTGATTTTTACATAGAATCAATGTTTCCAGTCATGTAAAACTAGTTTTGTTTCATATGTATGTATGTATGAAATACTACTATGTCTGTTAGTATTATACACCCCCTACAAAGGTTTAAAATAATTTGCAAGCATACAACCTGCATACGCATTATGTTACGATAACTATTTTCCAAAATGTAATACTGATTTTAGAATCTTCTTCCTACCTTCCAGACTGTCATTGGTTTAAGTTCATTACAGTACGCTATAAAAATCAACTTGCAGCGACTTCAATTGTGCTGAAATAAGTAATCCAGCATAGCAAACACCATGCCCATCAAGTTATTTTTGTCAAAAAAAAAAAAACTTTATTGAACTGGTCTAACATAGAGCTGCATGGAAGTATAATGAATGCCTCCGCCAGGGAATATAGTCCCAGGAGAAGACAGATTTTACTCTTAAACTTTCAATTTTATTGTTTTAAATTATCATTAACATTTCTAAACTATTTGTTTTATTGATTCTATTTTATATTTTAATTTTCTTTTCCTTATCTTAATTTTCTGTCTTTCATAGCTACGTAAAGCACCTTGAGTTGCCCTTTGTGTCTCAATGGTGCTGTACAAATACATTTGCTTGCCTTACCTAGAAATTAAAAACAACTGTCTCTTCTACAAATCATATGTAAGTGTAGCAGGCAAAACATTAAAATTTAAAGTGGCCGTATCACCAAAACATTTAATTTTGAAAGATTTGGGGACTTGATAAAATAATAGGAAAACTAAAATACTGCTTCATGTTTTGGAAAAAGGATGTCAACAACGTAACATGTATATGGGTTGCATTTATTGGGCTTAAACATGCATGATCTTTTAAATATATTGTTATGGCCGGGCTCTGGGGCCACAGCAAAATCCATGTTGGCTTATCCAAGAATTAACACACAGT
Organism: Lucifuga dentata; assembly: GCA_014773175.1. NCBI lineage: Eukaryota > Metazoa > Chordata > Actinopteri > Ophidiiformes > Bythitidae > Lucifuga > Lucifuga dentata. Next base: position 36,864 of record VXCM01001864.1, read on the forward strand.
TAGGATGTTCAAGTTGCTCTATATGTTTTGGAGTGGAAGTCAACTGTTGCTAAGACTTGTGGCTAAGCCTGTGTTTCTATACCAAGATCCTTTATCATTCTTTTTTTTTTTTTTTTTTTTTAACTGTTTTGCATATTTCCCTTTATGCTGTAGTCCTGTTTGCTGCTAATTGCCATTCTCAGACAGCAGACAGACGTGTTTCCTTCAATAGACATTAATAGACAACTGGGGCTTAAGCAGAGAAGATAATCCCACTCTGCAGAGCTGCAGTCTTGCCCAAATTAATAGGATTGGACTGTGTAAATTATAATTAGAAAATTACACAGGTTATCTTATGCTGCCTCTTTAAGCTGTCAAAGTGTGAGATGTCCTAGTGCAGCTTTAAACTTAATGGCTGTGCAAAATAAATTCACAAAGGGAGTGTCTTATACACCTATTAGTCTGTAGAATTTTGCCAAAGTTATTCCACCAAACTGTGTGAAAGTGCTGCTACTGCATGCCAGCTTTAAAGACCCATACCAGTGATTTTGCATGTTTAAGCCAAATATCTGTAAATTCAACCCACATCATTTCTAATTTTTCAGTAAATTCAGGCTTCTCCTGGGATTATATTCCCTGGCAGAGAAATACATTTTCTTCTTTGCAACTCTGCATTGGCTGTGAAGTTACTTAAATTAAATAACTTAAATAACAAAAAAATCAACAAATGAATAAGAATGACATTTGGCTCTCTGTGATAGATTACTTATCTCAAGCACATTTCCTCTACAAGTTGATTTTAATGGAATACTGGAATGAACTGAAATCAGTGGCAGTCTGGAATGTAGAACAAACAATTTGAAAATGTACCACTCTAGCAGTAAGTTTTAGAAAATGGTTAGCAGTAATGTGACATATAGTATATAAAGTTTGTATTTCTTGGGCTCAAACTTGCAGAACCAACGCTATGCTCCTTTAAGTGCTTTTCCCTTTAATGCATATCCAACATTTCTAAAATCACCATGTAATGAAAGACTACACACAAATCTGCACATTATTACTCAGCTATGGAATGCACATGATTTGAAAGACAGACAAAATGAAAAAGAAAAATAGAGAAATTGCGTGACTATAAGGTGTAGAATTCATTTTGCTTAAATCCGTCCTGTTTTTCAGGATCATCCCATCCTCCGTGTTGTGTACAGTCGCCAGGTCGGTGTGTTTTTCCCTGCAGTATTTCTGAGCATTAGTCATGTTCTTTTTGTCATAAACAAAATAGTACTCATGGGTAACAGGTGAGACAGTGGTAAACAGCCCTGTAAAATCAGACGTGTGTTTAGATTTGGGCAAAATATTTCTGAATATAACTTATGTTTGTATTTCATTGTCAGGATATCGTCATTAAAGTGCTTCAAAAATAAAAACCACAATCATAAAATAAATCCTGTGGTTGAATTTGCATTTTTAAGCCATTTTGCCATTTTACATCTGACTTAGCTATCAATTAGTAAAAACTATTTAAGACCTAAAGTACATCATAATACTTTTCTTAACTGGAGTTCAGGCCAGAAGTTTGAAGCCACCCCCAGATTTAAAAAATAAAATAAAATAAAATAATAATAATAATAATAATAATAATAATAATAATAATAATAATTTATTCAATTTATATAGTGCTTTTCTAGACACCCAAAGTCACTTAACAAAGAGCATAAATATCAAATAAAACCAGACACAAAACATAAAACAGTATCCTGATAACAGCACAGACACAGGTGGACTCAGAGTGTGGATACCAGGTCAAAAAGGTGTGTAAGGGAGGAAGAATGGAGAGAAAAAGGGAAAAGAGAAAAAGAGAAAAAATATATCAGTACACTTTTACAATTTAATTGCACAGGAAATGACAAAAATACATAAAATGAATGTAAGTAATTAGTTTTGAAGAAGAATTAGTCAACAGTAGCACATTCTGTAGCCACTCTGGCTACATAAATGATTTTTCATGAAGGCATCAGTCTGTATTAGTGCAGCACTCCTGTTGTGTTCCAACTCCCTGTTGATGTGTTTTAACATTCTATTCCTGCTGTCTGCCTTCTCCCACATCATTTTGGATTAACGTGCTACACAGTCTGATCATGCTGCTGCTCTGCATGTAAAACATGGGGGGATGTGGAGGAGAGAGATGTGGAGACTTGGTCCAAGTTAAAGGAATTATGAAGAAAGAGAATTACCATTCCATCCTTCAAAGACATGCGATTCCATCCGGTTTACCAATTATTGGTCAAAATTTCATTCTTCAGCTGGACAACGATCCAAAACATTCATCACAATGATGCCAAATTACATCCATTCAAACGAGAAGCAAAAGGTTTTAGAATTCTGATTGGTCAGAGGAGGTTACTTTGACAGAACCAAAGTCTGAGCCTGAAATGACTTCAGACTGCTTTGATGTGACTAATTCTTCTTGAAATTAATTAGTTACATTTATTTTGTGTATTTTTGTCATTTCCTGTGCAATAAATTGTGAAACAAACAGTGTATTGATGATTTTTTTTTTTAATCAGATTTTTAAATCTACCTCAAACTTCTGGCCTGTAGTGAAGTTACAAGAATTTAGCAAAGTTATGAGTGTCTGTATTTAAAGAAAACACATTTTAAACTTGCCTGATGCAGCCAGGATCGTCAGCAGGACCTTTTCTATCCTGTAGCCTCTCTGCTCTCTGTTTCTGACTTAAGATGACTTAAGACTTTGACTTAAGATCTGCTGCTGTTGAAATGGCTTTTTACGTTATTCATATACCGCTTGCCTCACTGTCTTTTGCATTCATGCAAAGTTTTTAGAAAATCTGCCTATCAGTCTCAGATGAAAGCCGACTGAGGGGAGGAGCCAGTACACCTGTGAGTGTCAGGAGGGTCCACATATCCAAAAAGAGAGAGAAGTGAATTAGCAAAGGGGACATATGCCACAGACTTTTGTTCTTATATTAAATTAGGGGTCTGTTTTGAAACATTCACAATGCTTTAATGTGCAAAAACACATGAATCCACTTCTACTCTCATGTGCTGCAGGTGGCCAAACACTCACAGCCTCACATTTTGTAAATGTGTCTAACCAGGTGTGTTCAGCTCAACATGTTACAGAAGTAAAGGACCAATCAAAATGAAACTTTCAGGGTAGTTCAGGGCCTTTGGGTTTGTCTTTCTCCCTCCTGTAAAACACTACAGAATGAGCTTAATGTTAAGACACTTCCCAGAATTTTGTCTGCCTTTCTAATAGATCTGGTCTGCGATTCTAACCAATCAAAGTACCACTAATGAAGAGCTCTATTAGTCTGGGATTCACATGAAACTATCTGTGTTAACTGATCTCAAGGCAGTTTTAAATCCTGAAAAAAAAAAAAAAAAAAAANAAAAAAAAAAAAAAAAAAATCAAACCTTGATGTTCACTGAAATAAATACCTGGAAACTATTTGGCATGAATGTGGAACAAAATCCAAGATAGTGATCGAAAACCAAAGAAAACTCTAAGAGGTTGTGTAGTGCAGTAGCTTTCATACAGTTTATGTATTGTTCTTAATGTTAAATATAAGATTAGTGGAACAGATGATCAGGAGCAAAGTGCACCGAATGCAAATCAGCCCAGCATATAGATAGTTCCTGTGTGTGTGTGTGTGGAAAGTTTTCTGTGCTAGCAGAGCTGTTGTCTTGTCTTTCTTCTTAATACTGCCACGCTGTCTTAGTTAGTTCTGGCCTGCAGAGATCTTCCTGCTTCAACGCTGCTGTCTTTGTTGGAGACTACAACCAAACACAACACGCTAACATTTTCTCCTCAAAGCCCTCTGCTATGTCCGCCTGCCTTGTAAAACCTGCTAACGTTACATTTTTCCCTTCTTTCTTCTCTTATAGCTTTACCTTTCTCCTTCTCTTCTCTACCTTCTTTCCACATTTCTTGTTCAAGTTGTTTTTATTGCTGATTCTGTCCAATCTGGTCATGTATGATGCAGTTACTCTGTCCAGAAATCCAAAGACAACTTTCAGCTTCACTCTTCTTCAGGTTAAATCTGCCAAGCAGGTTGTTTACACCCAGATCCGTTGGTTTTCTTTGTAGGATTACTCAAAAAGTTATGAACCAAAACACACAACAACTAATAGTATTGTATGTAGCTGACAGGATGCTAATTCATGCATGCAAATAGTTTTGATGTGTCTTTAAAGGACCCTTCTGCACATTTGAGTCAAATAAATACTACATGTTACATTACTGCTAGCCATTTTTAAAAACTTATTTCTGGAGCAGCATATTTCAATTTGTTTTTCCTACATTCCATGCAGCCATTGTTTTCAGTTTATTCCTGGACACTATAAAAATCAACTTGTAGAAACTTGAAGCATGCTTAGAGAATCCATCACAGTGAACAACATGTCATTATTTTTATTGAAGTTACTTGATTTAACTGATCCAACGTGGAGCTGCACAGCAGAAAATTATGCTACTATTAAAGCTACTACTAAAATTATGGTACTGCTAAAAAATGCTTCCTAGTGGTGCATTCAAGTGCTGTAGTGAAGAACTGACAAAAGGAAGCATTTTCAGATNAAATGCTTCCTAGTGGTGCATTCAAGTGCTGTAGTGAAGAACTGACAAAAGGAAGCATTTTCAGATTACTCCACATTTTTTATTGCGCTTAAACACTAAAATTACGTAACTTCTAAAAAAAACCTGAATACACGTCTTGTTGGTGATGATGGATTACCTATCCCAAGAACGTTTAAAGTATCAACAAGTTGATTTTAATAGTGTACCAGAATGAACTGAAACCAATGGAGGTCTGGAAGGTAGGAAAAACATTTTTAATTCACTGTTCCAGTAGTATGCTTTGGGAAATGATTGTCAGTAACATAACATGTATGAAAATTGAATATATTAGGCTCAAACATGTAAAATGGATGGTATGGTCCTTTAATCTGTAAACCAGTTTATAGAAATGTACTGTACACCTGAAGTACACAATACCATATTAGTATCATTTTCAGTTTGAAGAAAACTGTACATGGAAACTTCCTGATGCAGCCTAGATACTCAGCAGCAGTTTTCCCGTCATTCTTTGAATTTCTGGGCATGGCAGCTGTTTTGTGTTCTGTAGTTTGTATTGCAGCTGTGTCTTACTATATATACTGTATATACTGCCCTCACCCTTCCTCCACACACACACACACACACACACACACACATACTCTTCTTCTGTGTACTGACTCACTGCTTCCTCTGCTATCTGTCTGTGTGAACTGCATGTTGGTAACACCAAGGGGTCACGCTGGCTGACCTCACTGAGAAGAAGAAAGGGAAGTTTGGCTGGTTCACTCAGTCCACAGAGACACAGGGTAATGTGTGTGTGTGCGTGTGTGTGAAGGTGGACTGTTTTGTCTTGTATGTGCTTTGCTTGTGCTTTTTGCATTTGCGTGACTTGTGATTCAAATTACTCCACAGCATTTCATTGATATCATCTTCGTCGTCATGCTAATCATTATCTCATTGGACCGTCACACACGATCATCTGTCATCCTGAACTTCACCTTTGGATGGCATTGTTTCTCTGGAAGCCAAAAGGGGAATCTCACTCTTCAAAAGAATCAATAGATTGTACTGGGAAAAAAACCTGTGAAAGTAAATTCTGTTAAACAGTCTTCTGCTGATTTCATCCTGCCAAACCCCTTATTAAAAAAAATAAACAAAACAAAACTCAGAGAATGAATGTCAAAATAAATGTTATGAAAGTTAATGCTCTCAACTAATCAACTAATCTCCAGTTAGTGACTGGTTTATTTATTTATTTTATTTTATTTATTTATTTATTTATTTTTTTTGGGNGGGGGTGTCTTTGGAGTTATTTAGTTTGGGTGTAAATATGATTATCAATGTATTTGTCTTCTGATTCATCATGATGTCATCATCATTGTTTATTCATCCATTTTGTTCTGCAGTGTGATTTTGGATTCCCAGTTTTATGCATATATATATATATATATATATACAGTACATATATATATGATGTAACCCTGTCACTATTGGTGAACACTAAGAATTATATCAAGAATTATGCAAAAAAAAAATTCTAATGTGACTCTGGCAACATGTATTCACTCTGATTTATCCATAAATTGAAATCCATCGTTACAGTATTTATGATTCAGGGTCAACCCAAAATTGGATTTTGTCCCCTTTACCTTTTGAGCCTAAAATACACAGAAATAATCGGATGAATTTCCCTTTAACTTAATGAGTCACACTAGCATTTTTTTTCTTTGTTCAGCTTCAAACTGATTTTGTATTTGACATGTGCATTTTTATCATTTTCAGTTTCTTCAATGCTTCGGCTCAGCTTATAGGCCATAAAACATCACATACAATAAAAGTTTGGAATCACCCAGAAATGTTTATGTTTTTTTTTGTTTTTTGTTTTTTTTAAAATAGAAATCAGTATTTTATTCACCAATGTTGCATTAAATTGTTTTTAATATATAGACATTAATAATATTTCAAATAGCTATTACTTCTGGAAATGACTAAAAAAATCAATTTAATAGTACTTTGGTGAATAAAATTATCAATTTGTATAAAAAACCATTTACTCTGAGTGATTTTAACCTTTTCAATGCTTGTGTACAAAGAGAAAAGGCAAACCTGAAGCTCAGCAGATGGTTCAGTCATGATCTGAAAGTAATTCATCGTTTGCTACCAACCCTTTTTATTCATTTTGCAATTTGATCATTCATGTAATAGTTTCTGTTGGCTTGGGAAAAAACAAAATGTGACTGGTCAAATCTTTTCAGTATTTATTTTTTGCTCAAAAGCTGATGCAACATATTTCATCATATTGACATTTGCGCATTTCTGACTTTAAATAAGATTTTTGGGTTGGCTTGGTTCCACTGTGTTGAAATATCGTCACGATGCAAGTCAGAAATGTGCAAGTATCAATGGGAAAATAAAAATTTTCCCTGTCAAACCAGTTTACTTCATGGCACAGAGTTCTGGATTTTTCATTCTGTTGTTTAATTATTGTTTTCATGTTCCTGTGTGTGTTTTTGTGTGTATGATACCACAGCAAGCATTCCTACAAGTGAAACCGAGTCTCTAAACACAGACAATCACAACGGAGAAGACAAATCTTTCTGCTGTGGACTGCTGTGGTGAGTGTGATATTTCATACACAGAATTTTGTTTAGTTTTGAGTATTCTTATCACTCTTCAGTCAACTTGTGATTTAAAGGAACTATGCCAATGGTTTTGCATGTTTGAGCCCGATAAATATCACCCTCATACACGTTATGTTGCTGCCGCACAGTTTTCCAAAACATAAAACCATATTTTAGTTATTTTTTTTATTTTGCAAAATCCCCTAATCCTTCAAGATCAAATGTTCAGGTGATACACACACCTTAATTCAGTGCTTTATTTGCAAACACTTACGCTCGATTAGAAGACAAGGCTGTTTTAATTTCTTTGGTAAAAGCTGTCTTTTCTCCTGGGACTATATTCCCTGGCGGAGACATTTATCTTTTTCCTGTGTAACTACGTGTTGGATTGGTTAAATTAAGTAACTTGGACAAAAATAATAATAGTAACTACGTGTTGTTCGCTTTGATGGATTATCTATTTCAAGATTTTTATAGCCCAATAGAAGGAAATGAAACCATATGGCTGCCTGGAAGGTAGGAAAAACAATTCCAAAATGTACCGCTCCAGTAGTATGTTTTGCAAAATGGTTGGCAGTAATGTAATGTGTATGCAGCTAGTATTTAATGGGCTCGAACATGCAAAATCACCGGCATGGTCCTTTAAAGGTACCACATGAAGTTTTTGACCAGTAGAGGTGCTGTGGAACAATGTTTTGATGACATGCATGGAGCTGATGTGATAGATTACTGACTGTAATGTTGCAACAGAATGAAAAATTATCTAATCATTATATTGGATTATTAAATAGAAAGTATATAATCTATCTAGATCAGATAGATAATTAGATAATTTAGATTATATTAGATACATTTTTAAAATCTGCATTCTGTTATGAATGTTATTTTTGTAAATTTACAGGCAGTAACTAAAATCTTAGCAGCTAATCCTGTGTCCATGCTAAGTTTAGCTGTTGCACATTTTGATTTTAAAATATAGAAATCTGTTACAGGATGCTACAGCTGTGCTGATAAGGATCATTTAGCTCCTGCTTTTAAGCTTTTAGGACATTCTTATTTCCACAAAATCTTATAACTTGCTAGTTAGGCCAGCGTGCTGAATTTCCAGATGTGTTTGTGAATGAATTTAGCATTTCCCTCATATACTGGCCATATTTATCAAAATGAAACAGAGAGCACCAAAGCTGCTGTTTGATGTAGTTCCACAAAGCGACAGTTGGTGGCAGTAATGTCATGGAGACGGAAGCAATTCGCCCATAAATTATGGAAGCTTATAAGGGACACAATTAACATAAAAATTTTCTTTTTCATTCTGGCACTGATAACGCAGCTGCTTCAGAAAACGAAATGTGAAGGCTTTGCATTTAGTATTGGCACATCTATGTTGCCCCCTGCTGGAAGTGAAATGCAAAACCCTCGATCTTTTCTTTTCACCATACTTTGATTTGATTGTAATGTGGCATGAAAAATTCATGTCACAATGAAAAACAATTAAATAAATAAATAAATAAATAACAAAAAATAAATAAATAAAGAGTTTGCACTATACCATATGTTTTTCACTTAATTATGACACAGTAAATGCATGTATGGAAATGAAAATATGTAATTCACAAATGTGTTATTTTAATTGTGCCCCTTATAATCTTCCATAATAACGTAAAAGAAAAAGATAATTAGCTGATGTAAATAATGTAGGTTTCCCTTTCAAGAAAATCTTGCAAAAAAGTGGTTTTGAAAATGTTTCATGAGGTGGAAAATTAATTGTATGTTTATGTATTTGTGTGAAACACTGAATGTAAATGAAAGCATGTTTTTACAAAATTCAAACTTTTAACAGGAAGAAGCAATGAATTTGTCATTTTGTCACCAGATAAATGACTTTTGGTAGACACAATTGACTGTTCTACACACACACACACACACACACACACACACACACACACACACACACACATACACACATACACACACCTTCACAGTTATGGTCCTTTATTAAAAGTCACCTCATCTTTTACTCTTCCCAGTCAAAAAATTACTAAGTCAAAGTGCAGGTTAGTACTTTGCTGTAACATGACATCGTGTGTGTGTATGTGTGTGCGTGTCCATGGCTGGTGTTTGTTTCATTCATGACTAATATGACATCAGCTCACCTTGCATGACTGCTTTCTGTCTCAAGTTAATTGCTTAGATCCCATTTTATATATGTTTGACCTGTGTTTTAGTCCATAAATCTATTAATGTCGTCCGCTGTGTGACATCTCACGTCTGAACCATCAGTCCCTGTTTTTATCCTGATCTCAGAACAGTTTTCACTCTCCCACTTTTCCTTTTCTCTTACCTAAAAACTCTCAGGTCACTTCATAATCATTTGTTTTTGTCTGTTTTGATTTATTTATGCATTCTGTTCACTACCTGAATAACTGTGTGTGTTACAAAACTTTGAACTATGCAAAACTTAAAAACTGAAATGCTGAAGTCAGACTTCAGAAATCAGAAGAGTAGCATGATTTTAATGTGCCGCCCTGTTTTAATGCAGTATTAATTTGAAAAAGATGTTGAAAGTGTTGATGTGATGGATGTGTCATGTTGGAAGTAAACTCTTGTGAACATGCTTCACGCTGAACCCTGATCCTAACATGTCAGCCGTCAGTGGAGGCGCTGGAACCGTTTCTGCCGCAGAAAGTGTCGTGCAGCAGTGAAATCAGTGATGTTCTATTGGCTGGTCATCATCTTGGTGTTCCTCAACACGCTCACCATCGCCTCTGAGCACTACGAGCAGCCAGACTGGCTGACTGAAGTACAGGGTAACCATGCCTCTCTAACTTCCTGTTATGCTGTGTTACATCTGTCAGACTTCACACACAGCCACTTTACTCTTCTCTTCTCTTCTCTTCTCTTCTCTTCTCTTCTCTTCTCTTCTCTTCTCTTCTCTTCTCCTCTCCTCCCCTCCCCTCCTCTTCTCTCCTCTCCTCTCTTCTCCTCTCCTCCCCTCCCCTCTTCTTCTCTCCTCTTCAGACGTAGCCAACAAAGTCCTCCTGGCGATGTTCACCCTGGAGATGCTGGTGAAGATCTACAGTCTGGGGCTGCAGGCCTACTTTGTGTCTCTGTTTAACCGCTTTGACTGTTTTGTGGTGTGTGGAGGGATCCTAGAGACCATCCTGGTGGAGTTGACCATCATGTCCGCTCTGGGCATCTCCGTTTTCCGCTGCGTGCGCCTCCTTAGGATCTTCAAGGTCACACGGTGAGAGTCATGTTTGCTTGCTGCATGTAAAGATGGCCTTCATGTTTCTGCTGTCCATGCTGCGTGTGTAAATCTGCCGTTTATGGTTTCCAGAAGTTCAAAGGTCATCCAGTTTGGGAGGTTTTAGATGTGTTTCATTACAAATAGAAAGATGTCAAGGCCCCCAAGTTTTTGTTAGCTAATGGTGTTTATATTTGTAGTGTATATGGTAGAGATTTCATAGTTCAGGTTAATCTGCTCAGGATGGATGAACACACTCAGATCTGGCAAAATTTCATGGCGATTTCAATTAATTTCATTTAAGGACCATACCACCCATTTTGCATGTTTGAGCCTAATATATTCAATTTTCATACATGTTACGANTTTAAGGACCATACCACCCATTTTGCATGTTTGAGCCTAATATATTCAATTTTCATACATGTTACGATCATTGACAGTCATGTGACAATCATTTCCCAAAGGATAAAACTGTATTTCAGCTTTCCTGATATTTTGCAAAATCTCTTAATCTTTCAAAATCAAATATTCAAGTGATACACCCACCTTAAAAATCCATGTTTCTCCTGCTAATAGTTACACAGCCTTATGAAGTCACGGTCCTTTAAATTTTTCCATAAACGCAGGTCTTCTTTTGGGACTATATTCCCCGGTGGAGGCATACATTCACTCCACGCTTTTTATTGAGCTTAAACACTAAAATTACATAACTTTAAAAAAAACCTGAATACACGTCTTGTTGGTGATGATGGATTACCTATCCCAAGAACGTTTCAAGTATCAACAAGTTGATTTTAATAGCAGAATGAACTGAAACCAATGGAGGTCTGGAAGGTAGGAAAAACATTTTTAATTCACTGTTCCAGTAGTATGCTTTGGGAAATGATTGTCAGTAGCGTTATGTGTATGAAAACTGAATATATTAGGCTCAAACATGCAAAATGGGTGGTATGGTCCTTTAAATTGAATGTGTGTCACATGATTAGAGTTGTTATAGTCGCATGAATGGGAGGATGGGAAACTGTAATGCAGTTGTAGACTGTATAGATATTTAATGATCTGGATGGAGAACCTTCATAGACTATTCAGATCGTTTTCATATTCTTCCTTATTTAGTGCCACACTGAGGGCACTGCTACATACTGCTGGCTGGTAGATTATCTGTGATTTTAGCATATTAATCACTGGTTTGTCTTGCATCATGTGTCCTTAGTACCTTCACAGGCATGATGAGGTTTGGTACCTTATGCTCGCTTTATTTCCACTCTTCTGCTTTTCTGCAGTCACTGGGCATCTCTCAGTAATCTGGTGGCCTCACTGCTCAACTCAATGAAGTCCATCGCCTCCCTGCTGCTGCTGCTCTTCCTCTTCATCATCATCTTCTCCTTGCTCGGCATGCAGCTCTTTGGGGGCAAGTTCAACTTTGACGAGACTGTGACCAAGAGGAGCACCTTTGATAACTTCCCCCAGGCCCTAATTACCGTGTTCCAGGTTAGTGTTTTGTTTGGTTAAAGGAACATAACGGTGGTTTTGCATGTTTGAGCCAAATATATACAACAGGCATACACATTATGTTACTACCATTTATTTCAGTTCATTCTAGTACGCTATTAAAATCAACTTGTAGAGACTTAAAACCTACTTGAGATAATTGATTTGTCACAGCAGACACAGCATCTGTTAAATAACTTTATTTAACTGGTCCAACACAGAGCTGCAAGGAAGAAAATTTATGTATCCACCAGGTAATATAGTCCCAGGAAAAGATGGCTTTTATCAAGAAATTAAAAGTGACCGTCGCTAGTATATTCAGACGTACATATTAGCAGGTAAAACATTGATTTTTAAGGTGGGTGCATCAGCTGAACATTTGATTTTGAAAGAGTATGGGATTTGGTAAAAGAACAGGAAAGATAAAATACAGTTTTATGTTTTGGTAAATGGTTGTCAGTATTGTAACATGGATGTGGGTCGTATTTATTGAGATTCAACGTCAAAATCACCCTATGTTCCTTTAAGGTTCTTACAAAGTTGGGTCACTTCAGGCTTATTCTTGTCAAGTTCACTTCAGTTATTTTTGTTTTGTAAAATATGAGAAAAAGTGGAAGGACCCACAATCAGAATATGCGTACTAACGGGGCAAAAACCCTTAAATCAACACTGTTCACTAAAATCATTATTTTGTTTGGGAAAAAAAACGGAGACCTCGTCTATTTAACTTTCATGTCCTGGAAGTCACACGAGCAGCAACTGAATTACTTTCCACTATATATTGTGTTTGCAGATCTTGACAGGTGAAGACTGGAATACTGTGATGTATGATGGAATCATGGCATATGGTGGCCCGGCCTCGTCAGGAATGGTGGTCTGTGTTTACTTTATCATCCTCTTCATCTGTGGAAACTGTATCCTGCTGGCCACAGACACGCATAATGCAAAATGCTCATGCGTGTGTGAGTTTATTGTTTATTGGATCCCCATTAGCTTCCACAAAGGCAGCTGCTAGTCTTCCTGGGGTCATCAGTACATGTAAATACATAAGAAAATAAAGAAGTCAAACAGGCATAAAATATACAAATCAAACAAGTTATTAACAACGTTAAAACCATTTTACAGTTGAGTTAATATGCATCTTGTTTGGCAATAAATACATAAAAACTCTAAATACATGAAGGCAGTCAAAAAGATGCTCACAAATATCAATTTATTTATTTATTTATTTATATGGGGCAATGGACATTAATTAACATTGCAATAAAAGATTACTTTATACTTACTTATTATGTATTACTTATTTATTACTACTACTTATTACTTATATTATTATTATTAAATAGTAAATGTGCCGGGGTTAGCTAAACTAATTTGCACCTGTAGTCCCAACACTCAAAAAAAAAAAAAAAAAAAAAAGAATAAAACCAATAACAGTGATATCATCAACAACAGTAATAAAAATATATAAAAGACAATTTTTTTAATACATTTTAGTTCATCCATGGCTACAAATTTGAGTGGATTTCAACGAAACTTTAAGTTTGATTTTAAAAATACTATACATATAATAGCATACTGTATAAAAACTGGATTCAAGTTTTTAGTTCTGAAACATTTAACCATTCATCCAAATGGCTTCATTGGTCAGAAAAATATATGTATACATAGAGCAGTTCCTAATTTCCAAATGGAGTGTGTTCCAAAGTCTTGTTGCTCTCACAGAGAAAGCTGACAGCCCAACTTTACTTCTTCTGAATGGAACGATGCTAATGTTTCTGCTAACTGCCCTCGTTCTCCCAGAGTCTCTGTCCATAGGCTCAACGATCTGGCTTATAACATCAGCTGATTTCCTGCAGGAAATGCTTCACTTGTATTTTGAAACTTTTCTTGTTCTTAATGTGCTTAATATGAAATGAGTTCCAGCCAGATGAGGCTCAGTGTCTCTCAGGTTTAGATAGTTGTGTTTATGATTTGTACATTTAAGCTGACTTCAAAGTGAATGCATGCAAACGTGGAGTTTTGGTGTTAAGTTACTCCATGTTGTCCGTTGGGTTTATGTGTTTTCTCCTTAAGTCACATGACCAGACATCCTGCTGAATGTCTTCTTGGCCATCGCTGTTGACAATCTGGCAGACGCAGAGAACCTCAACACAGCACAGAAGGAGGAAGAGGAGGCGAAGAAGAGGAAGAATAGTGTCAAGTACAGTCTACTGCTGACAGTTACAACTTCGGACACTTCAATATTTCACATTTTCATTCTTTCATAGTCCAGACATTTGTCACTTTTTGACAAAAAAAACAAAACAATGTAGAGTAGTCAATAAATGGTCTTCTTGCATTTGTTTTTGGCTTTGCCAGTTATTCTTTTTCTTTCATCTGTCACCAACAGGGATTCAACCACAGATAAGAAAAATGTTGAAATTACAGAGGGAAGGGATGGAGAGACCAAGGTAAGAGAGATAAAGTAGCTTTAGTTCTCTCCATAAATCTACAGTGCTATTATGTAATAGTTTGTATAAACTGTGCTTGGTGCAAAGTAGGAAATTGAGATGACCTGTTTTAAAGTTCAGTGTTTAGGTACTGGTAATCTCTCTAACCGTACCTATCATAACACTAACTTGGTTAAACCTGATGATTGTAGATGTCTGCAGAGGAAGAACTGGAGGAAGACAAAGAGTCCTATCCTGCCATCGACTCTCCGGGTAAAAGTAACTTCCCTGTAGGGGGTTTGGTGATTTAGCCTTTAAATAACATTGCGATATCTCAACGTATTTTGCGATAATGATATTTAAGACGATATAAACAATCTAACACTGAATAGCGTTGTATTGGTGATGCAGATGTTTACACTGCAAATTGTAACAACATGAATAAAAAATGAATGTGTAAAAGTAGAAACATTGTTTTCCTTCAGCAAAAGTATAAATAACTAAATCCTGTAATATTTTACTATATAAACAGTAACTCACATGTAGACATGGAAAGTTCGATTCATTTATAAGAATCAGTTTAGTCTGATCTTCTGTCCGTCAGCTGTTGTCGCCTGCGGTTACAGTTAGGTCCTGCAGAGGGCGCACTTAATTGCAGTCTACCAGTAATTGTGTAAATAGGTGTAAATAAATGTATATAGTTTGCTATTGTACATTTATGTAAAGTAATTACTTTTTCCTTTTGAAAATTATTCTTATTCTTGTGTTGTTGTTAAGCGTGTTTGTGTAACAGTGTAGCTGTGTGTGGTGTTTTAATTTATAAAGAATGTCCAAAAACATTGATCATAAATGTGTATTGGCTTTCCAGTAAATCAGCTCTCCTTGTAGACATGGCCACACACACACACACACACACGAGAGAGAGAGAGAGAGAGAGAGAGAGAGAGAGAGAGAGAGAGAGAGAGAGAGAGAGANACACACACACACACACACACGAGAGAGAGAGAGAGAGAGAGAGAGAGAGAGAGAGCGCAACAACATGCTAGGTTAGGCTATTAGCTCAGTGATTAGTATGTTTAGTAGCCTAAACATTCAGATTTGGAGATGAACCGGTCTTTCTCATAGGACGATCGGACTGATCTAGTTCTTGTAAATGAATCAAACTTTCCATGTCTAATCACAAATCAGTCCTTGACTGTTTTCTTCACATGATTTTTGACATTCTTGGTGTTCACTCAGGTGTTTCTACTTCAGGTGGTGAAACTAGTTTGTTGTGTTTACGACTGTGGTAGTTAGTCTTGTTGTCCAACTTTTTTTTTTTAAACAAAATTAACTTCCCTTTTAGGAATTAATTCTTTAGGCACTGATATTCCGGGAATCCTTGTTCTGTTACCTGTTGCACATTACGCTTGTTGTCATCATGTCGCTATATCATGTTTGATATGACAAATTTCACCACAGAAAAAACTATACCGGTGTTATCATGAACTATATGATATGACACAGCCCTAGTTCCCAGTAACAGCTTTGGTTATTTTGCAGGTAAAAGGAAATCCTGGAATCTAGGTTAAAATCAAGCTTGATTTAGTTGAAATATAGACCAACCAGACAACAGACCGTTTCCAATGGAACTTTATATGACAAAACCTTAAACAAAGGGGCGTCATGTTATTGTATGTTTTTCAAATTGTAGCTGCGTTGGATTGTCAAGAAAGTGAGAACATTATGATGAAACATGACAAAACAGAAAGACTGTGTGAATATTTAAAAGGATTAAAATAGTCATTATGTTTCCTAGATGAAGATGATGATGATAACGATTACCTCCCAGAGGTTCCATCTGGGCCCCGCCCACAGAGGCTGTCTGACCTCACCATCAAGGAGAAGACTCCGCCCATCCCTGAGGGCAGCGCCTTCTTCATCTTCAGCAGCACGAACCCGTGAGTCACCAACATGTCTTATGTTATGAGGACACAGCAGAAAAGAGCTGAAGTGACATGTTCCTTCCTGCCTCCATGTTTCCCTGCATCTCTTCCTTTCTGCTGTAGGTTTCGTGTATTCTGCCATAAGCTGATCAACCATCAGATCTTCACCAACCTCATCCTGGTCTTCATCATGCTCAGCTCCGTCTCTCTGGCTGCTGAAGACCCCATACGCAACTTCTCTGCCCGCAATATCGTATGTAATCACCCACAGGGGATGTGCAGGACATCAGTGCAGCACCAGCTCATGATTTATGTGACTTACACCACTAGCTTTACATAAGAATCTGACCTTGTGCAGCTTTAAAGGACCATACCACCCATTTTGCATGTTTGAGCCTAATATATTCAATTTTCATACATGTAAGGTTACTGACAATCATACGACTGGAACAGTGAGTTTTAAAAAAAATTTCCTACCTTCCAGACCTCCATTGGTTTCAGTTCATTCTGGTACGCTATTAAAATCAACTTGTTGATAGTTGAAATGTTCTTGAGATAGGTAATCCATCATCGCCAACAAGACGTGTATTCAGGGTTTTTTTTTAGAAGTTATGTAATTTTAGCGTTTAAGCGCAATAAAAACTATGAAATGAATGTACATCTCCACTGGGGAATCTAGTCCCAAAAAAAGACCTGTGTTTATCAAAAAGTGTTAACGACTGTGACTTCATAATTTTGGATACTATTAGCAGGAGAAACATGGATTTTTAAGGTGGGTGTATTGCTTGAATATTTGCTTTTGAAAGATTAAGAAATTTTGCAAAATATCAGGAAAGCTGAAATACAGTTTTATCCTTTGGGAAATGATTGTCAGTAACATTACATGTATGAAAATGAAATATATTAGGCTCAAACATGCAAAATGGGTGGTATGGTCCTTTAAAATGCTTGTCATTACTGTTTCATGTGTGTTTTTCATTGTTACAGTATTTATAGATAAAATGATGGATTCCTGTCTTGGAATAACTTGATGACTTACACTTGTGCATTGCCTCTTACAGATACTTGGTTATTTTGACTATGCTTTCACCGCAATCTTTACTGTTGAGATCCTGTTGAAGGTAAATGTTCTGTGCTGAGCAGAGCTTCAGTAACCCTGCCTGCCTTTGTCACTCTGATTCCCTCCTCAGATCCTAGGCTATGCAGACTATGTCTTCACTAGTATGTTTACATTTGAGATCCTTGTTAAGGTAAAAACCATTCAAACTCTCGGTGCCGCCACAGCAATGCAGCACTTCGAGCTTGCAGCGCACGTCCTCCCTCCTCTCATTTTTGTCTTTTTTTTTTTTGTCAAAATGGTCTCCTCTTGTCTTGTCTCAGCACGGGTCCATCAGCATAGCGATCACGAGTTTTTGTCAGATAATTTTTGTCTGTCAGTCAATTTTCCATCATGGTACACTTCCCCTCTTCATCTTTTTACAAACTTATGGACCAGTGGCACTTTGAAAACCTCAACCACTTATGATCTCTTTTTTTTTTTTTGNTTTTTTTTTTTTTGGAAACTTTAGACTTTCCTTTCTCACTGTCACAGACAAATATATCACATTTTTAAATTGTTTTTTTGGAAGAGATGAACTTGGAGATGAACTTTTCTCTCTACTCTGTCTATACCTCTTATAATGTAACATCAAGCTGCCTGATTGCATGTCCTTTTTTGACTCATGCACGTCCATGGAATGTGCTTGTTGAAACCAGCTGACATACACAGAATCAAAGCCGATGGCTCATCTTGGCTTGCTGCATGGCTGCACCAAGCCAGATCCCATGTTTTTTGGATAAAGCATAAGCCATGAACAGAAAATTATCGGTCCTGTTTAATGTTAAGTGTTAATATTGTTCTTGGATTAGTCTGTTTTGGGTGTTTGTATACTGAAGATTAATGTGAACATTTTACATCTCTTATGATCTGTGCATGTGTGTGTGTGTGTGTGTGTGTGTGTGTGTGTGTGTGTGTGTGTGTGTGTGTACAGTATTGTGTAGGTGGAAATGTGTGAATGTTCTCTGTCCAAATCCAACACTACCTATTAGTGTTTCCTGTTTTAATTGCTTCTAAAGTATTTAAAATATTCTGGTTTGAGTGAAAAATTTTATTTGTTAACAATGACGAGGATTAATCAGGAACAATTTAGTTTCAGCTCCAGTTTGCCATTGACATACTGCTTTGCAGAAAGTCTTAAAGGACCATGCTGTCCATTTTGCATGTTTGAGCCTAATATATTCAATTTTCATACATGTAACATTACTGACAACTGTTTCCCAAAGCATACTACTGGAACGGTGAATTAAAAATGTTTTTCCTGCCTCCCAGACCGCTATTGGTTTCAGTTCATTCTGGTACACTATTAAAATCAACTTGTTGATACTTAAAGTGTTCTTGGGATAGGTCGCAATAAAAAGTGTGGAGTAATCTGAAAATGCGTCCTGTTGTCAGTTTTTCACTACAGCACTTGAATGCACCACTAGGAATTATTTTCAGATCACTCCACGCTTTGTATTGCACTTAAAATTACAAAACTTGGAAATAACCTGAACATACGTGTTGTTCACAATAATGAACAACACCTATCCCAAGAACGTTTCAGTTATCAACAAGTTGATTTTAATAGTGTACCAGAATGAACTGAAACCAGTGGTGGTCTGGAAGGTAGGAAAAACATTTTAAATTCACCATTCCAGTAGTATGCTTTGGAAAATGATTGTCAATAACATTACGGGGATGAAAATTGAATATATTAGGCTCAAACATGTAAAGTAGCCGGTATGGTCCTTCACGGATTTTATTACATATAGAACCAAAGATATAGAATCAATAGTGAAGATGCAAATGAATTTGTTGCTGCACATTGTTGGCATGATCAAATCTGATGTACAAATTCAACAAAACTCCCCTGATTTAAATATTGTCCTGAAAATTGAAAACGTAAGTTGTGTTAAGTGAAAGATGTTGCTCTGTCTTTGTGTGTACATGTTGGTGTATCAGACTTTTTTTTGTTTTAGTCTTGACCTTCATTTCTTCTCTGTGCAGATGACAGCATTTGGAGCATTCCTTCATAAAGGAGCTTTCTGTAGAAACTACTTCAACCTGTTAGACCTGCTGGTCGTTGGCGTATCTCTGGTCTCCTTTGGCATTCAGTACGTATTATTCAATTATTCATCAGTGACACTCGGGCTCTCCAAAATAGCTTCAAAGTTGGACAAACTGGGATTGAAAATTGGATGGAGGAGCTGCTTGTTCTGAGCTCATCCTATTTTGACGTTGTGGTCCTCAGCTTCTGAAGGAAAGGGAATCATTTAATATCAGTCATGTTGCAATGCTTGAGTGCAAAGGACAATGATATTGATATGTACCATCAGAAAATAATTCCTAACAATGTTGGTGGGTCTTCAGAGCCTTTTGTCTGACAACACTGGGTCGGAATTTCCCCTTGACAACAAGGAATTAATGTTAAAGAATCTGAGGAAATAAAATCAGATTTCCATGAAATTTGATGTGGATATTCATGGTTATCAGAAGATAAATCCAAAACTTTTTGATAACTCTGACCTATACTTTTGCTTTACCATCAGGCCAAAATCTTTACCTGTGCACTGAAATATCAGAATTATCAGGCAGATTGCTGTGAGGTCTAAAGAGCACAGCCAAGCTCCCCCACTTTTTTCCAAACTCTTTTCTACTTTGGGTAGTCCATGAGATTTCCACTTGAACCCCCTCAGGCCAAAATATCAACTTTGCACACAATATCTCTCATAATTTAACAGGAAGATTGCCTTTAAATTTGGTGAGCACAATCTTGTTCTAATGGGCATAAACCCTTATGATTTTCATGACCCTGTCATCCTTCTGGATGAACTTATAGTAAATCTCTAAAGAAAACAGCATAATTGTCAATGTGTTAATCATAATCAGTCTGTCCAGCACTTTGTCCCTGTGTAATGAACATTTTTTTGTTTTCCATAGATCTTCTGCTATCTCAGTGGTGAAAATCCTTCGTGTTTTGAGAGTCCTCCGTCCGCTCAGGGCCATCAACAGAGCCAAGGGACTCAAGGTCAGAATGATAACAGCATAACAGAATTGTGCTAAGTGTGTATGTCTGGTTTTTGTGCATGTTATCACAATTCAGATCTGGACCCAAAAGCAGGACTCGGACAGCTAAGTATGATAAAACAGGAGCTTAAAAAGGGAAGTACAGAACAACATAGCTGTCAACACTCTGGTTTTTCCCATGTTTCTCCTGTATTTTTACCCCTCTCCCACCGTACTCCTATTTGGTGATTTATCCCGTAAATCTCCCATATTTTGGCAGTTATACAGTATCATAATTGGCCCAATCAAGTTGTTTTAGTAATTATGTGGCGCACCCCCTCCTGTGGGGCGTGGAGGTATTACAAGTGGGGCGCGCTTGCCAGGGAGCATGAAGCCAAACGGAACCAAAGTTGATTGAAACAGTTTCTCGTGGGAGCAATAAACAAATAGAATACCGTCATTCTAGTAAAGCTTTCAATGAGAAAATAAGATTGGGTTGAGTCAGGTCCGGTATTTTCAAAGCTCAGTGTTGACAGGTATGCACAACAAGCGATTGTCAGATAATACAGTCAGTAAAGCAGAATCTCAAATGACAGGCAATAGTCAAAAAAAACAGATCAGCTGGAGAATCAATATCCAAAAAGGGCTGAGCTAAAGAGGCAGGCAAAAGTTCAATTCAACAATTAAAAGCTAGAAACAACAGGTAAACAACTCCAGTGGTAATCCAGTAATCAATAATCCAAAAGCAGAGAACACGGGATCAGATATATTGGAGATAGTCCACAGAAAACAGGCTTAAGGCTGGAACAAACGAAGTGACACTGAAGGTGATCTGGCAGAAAGTGACTGGAATAATCTGGTATATAAACAGGAGGGCTGATGAGGAAATGGGAAACAGGTGAGAGAGGCAGGTGATGCAGGTAGCTGTGGGAAAATCCCACTGGTGGCATCTTGTAGATGGATGGTAAATGACAGGCAGAGAAAAGCAGGTCATGAGAATGAGTAGGGAGAGGAAAACAAAAGTCAAGCTGTCACCATGACAAACGTTTACACCTGTTGCATTTACATTACTATATCTCCTCCTAACGGTGTGTAACTGTGTGTATTTTGCAGCATGTGGTCCAGTGTGTGTTTGTGGCCATCAGGACCATCGGCAACATCATGATCGTCACCACGCTGCTGCAGTTCATGTTTGCTTGTATTGGAGTGCAGCTCTTCAAGGTAAAGAGACAGAGGAGGGGGGATAATCTGGTGACCATGATGTCTTTAGCATCATTAAATATCTGGTGGCTCATAAAACTGGAAGGTCTCAGATTAGCTGTATCTGTGATGCTGGATTCACATGTTGACAATGTGTGGTAGACAGAAAACTGGATGTTCTTTTCAATAGGAGGACGACAGAAAACTCTGAGAGCCGCATCACACCCTCAGGTGGGATGTGCCATCGATAGTTTAAATTTTCCAGTATTTTTGTTGGCTTATTCTTGGGTCAAAGATGGATAGCGAGAGACTTATGGTCAGTCTCTCCCGAGGTATTCTGGGGTTCTCCTGTTAGATGTGTCTTTACAATTTTATGACAAATTAAATCAAGGACGTGATCAAACTGAGTTGGTGACAGCTGAAATATACCCTGAATCTCTTCATCCATCCTCAGTTTTTGAATTAGCTGACGGACCAGAAACCAGTACTCAAGGAAAAGTACTGTTACGTTATGATAATAGTGACTCAAGTAAAAGTAAGAGTAGTCACCAGAATAATGACTTGAGTGAGAGTAATAAAGTATCTATAAAAAGATTATTTGAGTAGTGAGTAACTTTGATCAAGCTTATTCTTTAGNGAGTAATAAAGTATCTATAAAAAGATTATTTGAGTAGTGAGTAACTTTGATCAAGCTTATTCTTTAGAATAACCAACAAGCTATAAAGTGCTCGTCTGAGGAAAAAAATGCAAAGTAGCCACATGTAGCTTCTAATACAATCCAAATCATATCATATAAAGAAACAGTAGACAGTAATAAATCAAATATTTACCACATAACAAATCATGGCAATTCTGGCCTGGCCCCAAGACAGTTAGCTAGGTTAGCTTCATGAATTTACTCAGAATAGAACAGGAAAACATGACTTAGCATTAGCAGCAGCAGCTAGTTAAGTAGCTAACGTTGCAGCTTACTGCCACATGTTTCCTCAAGTTCCATGTTGATTCTTAGAAGCTGAAATGTCACATTTTTAGCAGACAAAGACGCAACACGTTATGTAGCTGTTGGTTTGGGTAGACTGAAAAGAAAACATTTGAATGTGTGGCCAGGGATGTGCCTCTTCTAAACCTCCTGCTGTTGATTTCGCCATGACTGTTCTGCTCCAGGTGAAACCATGGAAACAGAGGGTGGGGGCGTGGCTACTTCAGAGCTGAAGCAGACAGTGTAGTGTCTGACAATGAGAGAAAAACTGAACGTGACTGAATTCAAACGGTGAAATCAGAAGTAACACAGAGTGCGACCAAATGTAACACAGTAAAAGTATATTATATAGTTAAAAGTATCCTGCAATAAAACTACTCAGTAAAGTATAATTTTGTGAAAAAAGTTACTTAAGTAAATGTAACAGAGTACATGGAACACATTACTACCCACCTCTGCTGATGGAATTTTTCCAGCAATTCGCATCCTTCAAAATGGAATGAACTCACATCTGCTTTCCTTCTGTTTTAAGCACGTAAAACGACCAGAGCTTTCCTGTTCTTATATAACATTGTGCAAAAGCCAAAACAGTATTGCATCCTCCAATATACCTCATGTAATTACCATGGCGACGTTTGTGCATTCACTGTCATCGTCTGCCGCTGTAGTTGCCAGTGGTTCTGCTTTAATAATCAGAAAGGCTGTTTTTTTAACTGTCAACATGTGAACCCAACATAACTTTCTCTTTTCTTTTCTGTCACAGGGCAAATTTTATCGATGCACAGATGAGGCAAAGTCCATCCCAGAGGAATGCAGGTGAGTTCTGCCAATTTGGACTCTTTTTTACCAACTTTGAAATCTTGCCTGTAACAGTATTTATTTCTATGTATGCACGTAAGTTTGACCTTTCATTTTTAAATCACAGAGGTACCTACATTCTTTACAACAACGGGGATGTGGCGCTGCCTGTGATCAAAGAAAGGATCTGGTACAACAGCGACTTCAACTTTGACAATGTCCTCATGGCCATGATGGCTCTCTTCACCGTCTCCACCTTTGAAGGATGGCCCACGTTAGTACTGCTTAGCATGTCAGGTCAAAGCTGTGTGTGCTCAGAGTTTAGGACATTTAGGGCGTTCAGGGCATCCAGTTTTAGCTCTACTTGAGCATGGCTTTATGTGAGTGCCATATATATATTAGGGCTGGGAAAATTAATGCTTTAATTTTTGTGATTAATGTGGACTGTTTACTATGTAAAAAAAAAAAATGCTATTATGCAGCATCTGTTTTTCCACTTCTGAGGCTATGCTAATGTTTTCGTTTTTCCCCCACTTCCTGTTATTATATGCTCACACTAATTATGGAGAAGGAAAAAGATAAAAACTTTTAGATGGATGGAAAATTCTGCTTTAAAAAGTTAGCGGATGGCTCTTTAGAAAAAACAAAGGTAATATGCATGTTTTGCAAAGCTGAATTTAATTATCACCGAAGTAATTCATCTTTGATGTATCACCTGAGAGCGAAACACCAGGAAACACCAGGTGCTGATGAGGCATCAGGACGCTCTGCCAGTCTTACTACAGTGGTACTGATTAGCCAAACAAACACATGATGAAGTAACACAATAATACTAATAATAATAATGATAATCATAATAATAATAATAATAATAATAATAATAATAATACTAATAATAATAATAATAGTTAACAGAGGCTTTAGCTAAATGGAAAATAAGAACTGTCACCCCGTTAACACATCAGAAGATGATGGGCTGAGAGAATCATCATCTGTTTATCGAGCCTTTTGTGAAGGTGTTGAAGTTCAGATTGTACTTGCTCAAGTAGTATGTTTGTTGGAAACAAATAATCTCAGGTTATAGTCGAAGTTAGAAAAAAATGCCATTAAACAAATATTACTTAAAATATACTTCCTTTTCATTGATTCTCCATTAATTTGGTGATTCAATATGTAATGATTACAAGTTTACAAGTGTCTGCGATTAATCGCAATTAATCACAGAAAACTACGATAAATTAGTTAATTTTTTAAATCGATTTACAGTTCTAATAAATATAGGATATTTTATATATATATATACATATATATAAATTATGGTAGAAGAGAGGAAACTTACAGAATCCTCGGTCCATGCTGTGTGTCCCTGCAGTTTGCTGTACAAGGCCATCGACTCCAACAGAGAGAACATGGGTCCCATCTACAACTACCGCATTGAGATCTCCATCTTCTTCATCATCTACATCATCGTCATCGCCTTCTTTATGATGAACATATTTGTCGGCTTTGTTATTGTCACCTTCCAGGAGCAGGGGGAGAAAGAGTACAAGAACTGTGAGCTGGATAAGAACCAGGTAACAGACGTGTGATGGGTGCGTGGGAAGACACGGTGCATTCATCTAGTTTGACTCTCTGTTTCTCTATCTAACCACCCATCCCCCACTCAGCGTCAGTGTGTGGAGTACGCTCTGAAAGCTCGTCCTCTGCGCCGCTACATTCCCAAAAACCCCTACCAGTACAAATTCTGGTATGTGGTCAACTCCACAGGCTTCGAGTACATCATGTTTGTCCTCATCATCCTCAACACGCTGTGCCTGGCCATACAGGTAAAACACACACCTATAGAAAATATCCAGTAAAACAAACCCAGAGGTCCTGAACAAAGCTTCGTTTTTACTCTGTAACATGTTAACATCAACATGTAACACATTTGAACTTATCTGCTGACACACCTGGTTGGCTTGGCCTGCATCAGTGTTTCACAGTCAGTGGGTGTTGACAGCTCAGGCCTGATGCAGGTAGCCAATCAGAACAGAGTAAGCTTTTCAGGAGAACGTCTTAAAGAGACAGTACATAACATGGCCTGTATTTACTCAGTGTGCACAGTGGTGCTGCAGCAAGAGAGAGGAGAAGTGCATCATTGTGTTTTTTGCACATTGCAAAGATTTCAAAGTTGATCGCAAATAAAAAAATAACATATATTGCCTTTAATTTTGCCTTTAATACACTTCTGCTGGATCCACACATTCACAGTGTAAAGTAGACGGAAAAGTGGATGTTTCATTCTTTCCGTTGAGAGGACGAAGGAAAACTCCTCCACCGCTGGCTGTGAAAACCACACCATGCACCCAGAGACAACATCAAAGTCAAAGTTACTATTTTCCTACTTTTCCAGCTTGCTGCCGCTTCAGTGCGAAGCTGTTAATTCATTTATGGGTCAAAGATGAATAGCAAAACCCTCATTTGTTTGATGAAGATGCACCCAGTTTTGTACAAGATAGTAGTCTGAAATGTCCCCTGAACTGAATCTCTCTTCATCTATCCTTAGTTGTTGAATTAGCCGAAAAATAAGCTTATTAGCCGAAAAATTAGCTGATGGAATTCTCCCAGCAATTTGCGCTCCTGCAAAATTGGATGAACCTACATGCGTCTGCGTGCTTTCCTTTCTTAACGGTTCTTTAACAAGCTTATAAAATGGCCAGAGTTTCCCCGTTTTTATATAGCATTGTGCAAAATGCTAAAATGCTATTGCATTCTCCAGTATTGAATTATATCCCCACAAATTACCATGGCAATGTTTCCGTGTCTGCTGTTGCTGCCTCCGCTGCAGTTGACAGTGAGTCTCCTATAATGACCAGTCGGGCTGTTTTTTTGCTGTCAGTATGTGAATCCAGCATTAGAATGCATGTATATATGATTATTAATATTTATGTTTTATATCTCTGAGCTTTCTGGCTGTTTCCATCTCTCTGTCCAGCATCACGGTCAGTCGTACCTGTTTAATTATGCCATGGATGTCCTCAACATGGTTTTCACTGGAGTTTTCACCGTGGAGATGATTCTCAAGCTCATCGCCTTCAAACCCAGAGTGAGACTCTTCATTACAACTCCCTCTCCTCTCCTCTCCTCCCCTCCCCTCCTCTCCTCTCCTC